>QRDG01000119.1:566928-626816 GCA_012064385.1 Puccinellia tenuiflora
TTCTAGGTATTGATACGCCTCCGCTTCATCACCGTACTCACCCCCAAGTCCTCAGCTCCCGAAGGAACATTACTAGTTACAGAAATAACTCCGAGGCTCTTCTATAGGTTCTAACTTGGGTTGCCTTGACGTACTCGCCCCCTGGTTATATCTTGACTTATAACCATATCCATCCTCTTCATCTTCCTCATCTGAATTGATCAGAATAGGATTACCTGACCGGCCTAGCTTTGGCTTCCTTCTAGGTAATTTACTCTCAACTTCCTCCTCGCCATCATCACCTTTGATGACTATAGGATCGCTTGAAGTTCCCTGGTAGGGTTCCTCATCCCATCCAGCGGAATAGGAAGCTTCGGGTTCAGTACTCTGGCGTTCCTCCACTTCTCCCACAAGAACATAGTCTGGGTGTGCTGGAATAAGTGGCGAAAACTGGGGTTTCAGGGGCTACAGTCTCATCAACATAGGTAACTGGAGTGGATGGTGGATCTGTATGACCCATACGGGCTTCATACATGAGCATGTCACAACGCTCCTGGATAGCATCGGGGCTAGAAAACTGCTCTACCATGATCTCCATCTCATCGGACAAAATGCTAAAGGATTTGTGGTAGGTTCGGATAAGCTTGACGCAACTCTCAAGAAAAACAGCAGCGTCACGAGGGTTAGTGCGTGCAAAGGCTAGGTAATCCACATCTATCTCTTGTCGATAGATGGCACTTGGGATTGCATGAAACAGGGTTCCTTCCAACTCCTTGGATTTGGCTGTTCTATTGGTAATGGCTTTGACTACTGCAATATGGAATGCTATCTCCACATGCTTGGCTTCTCCATATGGCATCTTCAAACCCATCTTAAGCTCAGACGGAAGCTTGAGTGCAACACGATATTTGGCTAAGGATGATCCATCATAGTAGCTAAGAGTCTTAACCACTACTTTAGCTTCAACCCCCAAATAGTTGATCATTTGCTCCAACACTACCGCCCAATTTCCTCGGAACACTCCTCTTCCTAATGACATACTTCGGATTCGGACGCTTCGCTTGGGGAATCGGTTATCCATCCTGATATACACAGAAAAGTATTGGTAAGAATGAAGTATTATATGCATGATAATGTTATTCTCAAGTGAATAGCCATCATAACAATATAAAATTCATTACGGCCTAGAAAAATCTATTACCCTACAGGCTTTCCCTTTAATAGGTTTCCAACCTAAGGTCTAGCAATTGCTCTGATACCACCTGCGGTGACCCCGCACACCACTGCATATTGTAGTGTACAAGTCGTTGACATAACTCCACGGAAGGACTCATCCGTAAATATTACATCCCTCAGAGTAGTACAACAGAAACATTGCGGGTCCACTTTATTACACACTGCTAAAGATTACAAGCCAGAAATGTACAAAAGCTTCAACGTCTTCCTCCGACATGGGGGAATTTCAACTACAGTACGGTTGACTGAGTGTCCACTTATTAACGATAGAAAGAAGCAAACTAAGAACCATCGGGCTCACAACCTAAGTAGTACTAGTCTAGATTGCTCGGCCCTGCCCTAAGATAGGAGACTAAGTTCTCGGCTTCATCATCATCGCCTCCATAAGCAATCAGGTAGTCGACGCCTTCCACCCCTCGCGGATAGATCAGGTTCCTAGTAGTACACCTCGTCCCTCATGGTAAGCTCCATAACTCTCCTTGATTGCCTCCTCAAAGTCTAAGCATGGGGTCAAAAGGGAAAGGGTGAGCAACAGCGTTTCTCAGCAAGTTCTGAATATATATAGATAATGTGTATCATGCACTAGTTACTGCCAAAACCTCGGGTCTTTGGCATAGATGCAAGTTTTTGTAAACATTTCTTCAAAAGATTGATTTTATTCTGAAAACTATGTCCACAGTCTCCACCGGTCTTGTGAATCCAATGGGACTCCATTCCGGCCTCGATCTCGTAGTTCCATACCGGGAACACGGTTGTGAAATCACAAATTTGTTGTTTGACTCTGCAGAGTTGCATCACTTTACCCAACAGTTGCCTGGCCTTATATATGCTCTCTTTACACTCCATGAGTGTTATAGCCAAGACTCAGGACATCCAGTCATGTGGAGCTTCTCCCAAATCAACACACATCCGCCCATTTGTGATGCGGTAGGGGAATCATGTTCCACACATACCCAACACCCCTCCCAAGCTTCCCCACCAATTACCCCGTCGGGCAGGAAGAGCACGCGCTTCCACGCTGTTGGCCGCCGCAACGACCCAACCCGGTGTAGGCCTGCCGAGGATATGCGGATGAGAAAAGAAGCCTCTGACTGACCCCGCCCATACAAGTCCGTTGGTTGATGCTTTTACTACGGCGAAAGGATCACTGGAACAGGGGTTATTAGTTTCCTAAGGATATATACCTTCCCATACGATGGAACACCGTACCTATTCATCTTACCATTGTTCCACGCCAACCAATAGTATATACCACATCATTCAAAATACTTTTTCTTTTTGATGCAAGTGAAAGGAACGTATAGGTAACTTTGCAAGTACTTTGATAAAAATACATCAAACGGTATGCAAGAATGAAACTTGCCTTGAGACTGACAAGTAGTGCAGTCTAAAGCTTCCGGCGATTCGTGAACCTCGTGTTCTGAAAATCAACATCATTGTCTTTATAAGACAATGTTTGAAAATCCAATTTATGCTATATGCATAGATGAAATGATTTTTAAAGGTTTTGGAAAATTTCCCCCCTTCATATTTTAAGATGATTTTTCCCTTTTGTGTGTTTTACCTAGGATGAGTTACGGGACAGTCATTCACAGAATGGTATTTATTTTACTTTAAGAAAATAATTCAATTCATTCCACTGAAGGATCCTTGAATATTAAAAACAATTCAAATCTGTCCACTTAAGGATCTTTGAATATTTTGGAAAATAATTCAAATCATTTCCACTTAAGGATCTTTGAATATTTGGAAAATAATTCAAATCATTTCCACTTAAGGATCTTTGAATTTTCACTCAAGAAATATTTTCAATAAATCAAATAAAATCATTTTTGAATCCTTGCAAAATTTTGAGTTAAAACATATTTTTATTTGATTTTTAGGACTCTAATTTTGGAATTTAAAATTTGTGTTAAAATTTAGATTTGATTTGAATTCAGCAATTTTTAGAAATTACAAACAAGGTCCTTGGTTACTGGGTTGAACCAGGTCAACTCGTACCGGTTCGGTGGAACCAACCAATCCGGCCCACTCTCTCTCCCTCTTCTCGCTCTCTCCCTCTCTCGCTCCCGTGGTCGACATGATCCCCTTTTCGCCTCCGCCGTCGCCGACTGATTCCGCGTGCTCCGGCCGTCTCCGTCGTCGTGCTAGGGCTGCAAAAGAAAGCTCTTCGACGCTCTCTCTTCTCCTCCCCGTCGATCTGCTTTTCCTCTTCTGGTGTGTTCGTGCGCAACCCATCCCTAGGGTTAGGGTTTCGGTGATGGCGCTGCTCCACCATGCTTCTCCTCCTTCGAGCTACCTCGCCATGACTAGGGTTCGGCTCTGCTCTCTGGTTCTGCCTAGCTGCTCTCCTTCTTCTCCATCGATGTGTGCGTGCTGGCTCGTCCCCGGTTGAGGTCTCGGTTGCAGCGCGATTAATCGTGCTCCCGACCCTTGCTCTGCTCCGCCGCCGGTGTGGAGCTCGCCTCCGTGCTACGGTGGTGCTGGAGTGGTGTTGCTGCGGTGCGACTTCCTCCCTTGGTCCTCCGTCATGACCACACGGGCACTGCCCCGTCGTCATGCCGTTACGGCCATGGGCGCACGGTAAGGTTCCTCTTCCTCCTCTCTGCTAACTCCTCCTTCTAAACTCCTTTCTGATCTAGCTTAGCTCCTATGCTGCTCGAGATTTTCTCACTGGTACTTAGCAAAAATTGTACTGGTGCCTTATTTTGTTCTGCTTGGTTGAAAATATGTGATGCCATGATGCTTGTATATTTATCTGAGGTGTGAGGGGTGAAGATTGGAATTAATTTGATGATTTGCTCTGGCAAAAATGATTGGAGAAGAAGAATTGGGCTTTGGCTTAATTTGCTGCTGTGGCTGTGCTCTGTGCTGTGAAATAGTGTGGAAGGAAATATCTCTGTGGCTAAAGAAAATTAGCTATGCATGCTGTGATGCCTCCACTGGAGTTACACAGAAGCTGGCTAACATAACTAGTTTTTGGAAAATTCTTTTCTTATGCTTTCCTGTGCTTCTTCTAGTGACAGAGATGCTAGGCTACTGGCTTGAGTATTTAATAAAGAACAGGTGCTGCACTTCCCTCTTATCTATCCTTAGCATAATCCATGTTCAACATGGTTCTGATAAGAACAGATATTCCTCACTTCCCCTTCCATGCATGCAAACATGCTTAGCTTGGCTCTGTCATTATCAGAGTTAGCTAACTCTCTCCTTCTCTGCCTAACACTCAAAAGATCAACCTGCTGCTGCTGAGTAGCTTGGTCTTCTGGCTATACTGACAACCTGCGTCTTGTGGATAGCCTGCTTCTCCTAGCTGCTTCAAATTTCCTAAGGTGTATAGTTCTAGCTGCAAGATTTGATGTGGCTAATGTTCTTGATGATGAACATTTGCAGAGATGTGTGTGATGTGCTTGGCTGTGTGATGCCTTGTGAATTCGGCTGGCTGCCCTATTTATAGGGTCTTATCAAGCTCCTGTCGACTACTGCTATGCACTATGGTTATGAACTGTTTGGCATCCCTCTGCTGCCAAAGAATTGATATTTACTTGATGGATTTGGGTGGCTAGAATTTTAACTGGGTTGTAACTGTTTTTACCTGTGGGCTTTAAGGAATAGGGTCCATTTATCAAATTAATGATAAATGTGACACCACAATTAAGAAGGTGGATTTAATTTGTATATTTGGCAGAGATAATTGTTCTGTTTCCTTGTTGCCTTTGGACATCCTTTGGAGATGATCATGTATGCATGTGATAACCAGCTAGTCCCTCAGGTTGCCTAAGTTGTGAAGCTGGTTCTGCCTCTGCCCCTTTTACATGCTTAATGCATGCTGAGCATGATCAAGTTGCTTAATGTTGAATATTTGATTTGATTTTTGGACTGTGATTTCCAATGTCAATTCCAATTCATGGAATTAGACACTCTGCCAAGTATTATATCAATAGCCAGTACCAATGTACTAGGCTAACATTTCTAACCTTAACAACTCTTTTCTTCGTGAATTGTTTGCTTTTTCAGGTTGAAGAATTTCAGAAGATTATCTAAAGGATTTAGTTTATAGGTTTTTCTTTTATTTTTACTTTTCAATAGAAAATTTGTAATAGGACCTGATAACACTAGTTGTAACAGATTTGTGGAACAAATCCACTTGTGAAGTTCTTGTAATTTATTTTATCTCAGAAGTGCATATTGTAATTTATTGACATTAAAATTGTATATTAGAATTTAATTGTAAAATGTATTGGATGTTGGATATTATTTCAATTTGCAAGAAAAGTTGTTTGGGAAAGGTAATGATGATTATTGAAATTTTTGTGGAGAATAGAATGTGGAATGTGAATTCTTAGAATATTAAGACAAAATATATGTGTTGATTATAAACATGAATTCAAAGATTTGAGAGAAGAATAGAAATATGATTTACAAGTGTGGATACATTTGTATTCAAATTTGTAGTTACCTAAATAAACTTTCATTAAAGTTGATAACCCAACCCATCTTTTAAAACTAGGGTTTCAAAATAGGCGACTCATGTTAGATCGAATTATCTCGACCACTAGTCCTTTTTGCATAAAAGCGCGAAAATTATTCGGATTTTTCAAGCATGCATGAATGCAAAGATGCAAACTTCCTATTTCTACCCTTTCGAAACCTATAACTGCGGGGTATTACAGCAAACAACTTCATGAGATGCTTGACCACTGTCATGGGCTGCAAGAGGGAGTCCGTGCTGTGGTGAAATATCTGAATGCTAAGGGCAAGTGCCCCAAAGAACCTGAACGTCTGGTGGACGAGTTGTCTAGGGCACCACGGTATATGCGGCTGTGGAAGCAATCTTCTTTGAGGAGAGCATCCATCAGAATCCTTGCCCTAGCCCACAGTTATTATCCCACTGTCTTAGAGCCGGCACTGCTTAATATGGGAAAGCCAGAACAACATGAGGATGCAAACCCTTCACCCAGGACGACTTCAAGGCTGAGGAAAAGCTGGTGCGGCCATACGCTTGTGAGATTGCCAACAAGATGGACCTTGAGGTATGGGTTCATCACTATGACTTGGAGAACAAAAGGGTTGCTCCAGAGATTCCTGAGATTGTAAAATTTGGCCGCCCCTCACAGGACTCAGCTGGTGTCCCCTCTTCGTCTGCTGCACCGAGTTCCTCATCACCGGCGGCTCCTGCTCCTGGTGTCGAGCCTATATTGAAGACTCCTGCTGCGCCCACTCCTTCAAGAGCTATCTCTGGTGACGCCCAGAAACAAGAAGAGCTGGCTAAGCACATGAAGAGTCCCAAAGGCACCGGTTTTCAAACGAAAAGAGTCGCCACCAAGCCTCCTGTGAAGCCGGCTCCTGCCTCTGCAGCTCAAACAAAGAACAAGTCTCCTGTGAAGAAGGACTCCCCGATTCCGTCTGAGAAGTCGAATCCTCTGGAGGATCATCCCTTGGATGACTTTTGAATTTTTGTAATAATGTGCTACTGGTGTTTAAACTTTGTAATGATGCACTGCTGGTGCAAAACCTTTTTAGGTAGTTTGAACTACTTGTTCTGAAATTGTGCCAATCGGCTTGTAATGACTTGCTTGTTAAACTTGTGAGATTGATATGTGTTATCTATGCAAGTCATTTTGTGGTTCTTATAACCCATCTAATTATCCACTGATGAATAAGTAGGCCCTGCATGACTTCTCTTACAGCTTGTGCTGACAGGCTCCCGACACCTCATGTCCCTTAGGATTCATAAGAGCCGGAGACAAGTCATGCATGTAGATTAATCATATTGTGCAGGATGCATCTGACTTACCAGCGAGAAAATTAGGAAAAGTTTGGCTACTGTGCCGGGTTCAAGAGTCTAAGCTTGACTTTTTTCGCTGAAAAGCAAGCCCCCAAGAACCTAATGATCAAAGTTTAAAAAATAAAGTGCACTCACTGGGTGACTCGACTAAAGGAACTCATATTCACAGAAGCCGGCTTTATTTCCTTTGATCATAATAATTTGATTACATCTAGGCATGGCTCACTGGGCTCTTTGCCTTTCAACTCATAAAAGTATTACAACTTAAGTATAATAAGGACGTAACTAAGCTATGTTCCATGGCCTTTTTGCCTCTGCATAGGGATCTAGCGTATGAGCTGTGTCAGCTCCTTTACTTTCACTTGCTGGCTCTCGTACATCCATTAGATAGTACGACCCATTGTGCAAGTTCTTGCTTATGACGAATGGTCCCTCCCATGGTGGAGATAACTTGTGCATCCCTTCCCTGTTTTGGACAAGGAGAAGCACTAAGTCGCCTTCCTGGAAAGTCCGAGTCTTGATTCTGCGTGCGTGATATCGCCGCAAGTTCTGCTGATAGACTGTTGATCTCTCAAGGGCTAACTCCCTTGCTTCCTCAAGTGCGTCCACCGAGTCCTGGCGAGCGAGTTCATTCTTTGTCTCGACATAATTGGCGACTCGCGGCGAGTCATGCAGCAAGTCGCTAGGCAGGACGGCTTCTGCTCCATACACCATGAAGAAAGGTGTGAAGCCAGTGGATCTGTTAGGAGTCGTCCTTATACTCCAAAGTACTGCTGGCAGCTCCTCAACCCAACACCCGGCGGCTCTTAGCAAGGGGACTCAGAGCCGAGGTTTAATTCCCTTCAGCAACTCCTGATTTGCCCTCTCTGCTTGTCCATTGGACTGTGGGTGTGCCACTGAGGCTAGGTCAAGTCTGATGTTGTTCTCACCACAGAACTTGGCCATCTCTCCAACTGATAAGTTGGTACCATTATCTTTAATGATGCTGTGAGGATATCCGAAGCGTGTTGCTATTTTCCTAAAAAATCTCACTGCTGATGCTCCGTCGACTCTGCTGACGGGTTCGACTTCCACCCACTTGGTGAACTTGTCAACTGCTACTAGCAGATGGGTCTTCTGACAGGGCGACTTTGAGAAAGGACCCACCATATCAAGCCCCCAAACTACAAACGGCCAAGTGATAGGAATAGTTCTGAGTTCTTGGGCTGGCACGTGGTCTTGCCTTGCGTACCTTTGGCATCCGTCACAGACTCGTACTATCTTTTCTGCGTCCAGATGTGCTGTTAACCAAAAGAACCGGTGCCTAAAAGCTTTTGACACCAAGGATCTAGTAGATGCATGATGACCACAATCACCTGCATGAATCTCTTGCAGTCTTTGCCTACCCTCCTCTGGAGACACACACCTCTTGTATACTCCAGTGACACTCCTTCTGTACAACTCACCATCAATGACTGTGTAGGACTTGCATCGTCTTATGAGCTATCTCTGTTTGACTTCATCCTGTGGGAGTTCACCCCTAAGGATATATGCAAGGTAAGGCTCTGTCCATGCTGGTATTACTCGTACTGCTGCCACCAGTGCCGACTCTGGATCTGGGGAGGCTAACTCCTCCTCTGAAGGCAACTTGACTGATGGGTGGTGAAGTTCATCCACAAATACATTTGGGGGTACTTTCTCTCGACGAGAGCCGAGTCGTGATAACGCATCTGCGGCCTCGTTCTTGCGTATGTCAATATGCTCCACTTGATAACCAGAAAAGAACCCGGCTATCTGTTCGACTGCTCTTCTATAAGCCGCCATGTTTGCATCCTTCGAGTCCCAGGTTCCAGATACTTGCTGAGCTACAAGATCCGAGTCTCCAAAGCACGTGATACGCTTGATGTTCATCTCCTTTGCCAAACGCAGGCCGTGTAACA
The DNA here is from genome assembly GCA_012064385.1 of Puccinellia tenuiflora. Taxonomy (NCBI): domain Eukaryota; kingdom Viridiplantae; phylum Streptophyta; class Magnoliopsida; order Poales; family Poaceae; genus Puccinellia; species Puccinellia tenuiflora. The sequence goes on from QRDG01000119.1 coordinate 575,851, forward strand.
AAGCCTCATACTCTGCCATGTTGTTTGTACAATCAAAATGCAACTGAAGGACATATGCCACCTTATCTCCTTTTGGTGAAGTTAGAACCACGCCGGCTCCTGAGCCCTCTAGCTGTCTGGACCCATCGAAGTGCATTGTCCAATATTTGGTGCAAGGTGAACTTGGTGAGGATGTGCAATCAGTCCAGTCATTGACGAAGTCGACCAAAGCTTGAGATTTGATTGCTGCCCTAGGCTGATATGTGATATGGTAAGGACCCAACTCGATTGCCCACTTGGCGACTCGATCTGTTGCATCTCTGTTGCGTATGATGTCCGCTAGAGGTGCTGAACTCACCACTTTGATTGGATGCTCTTGGAAATAATGCTTAAGCTTCCTACTTGCAAGGAAAACTCCATAGACTAGCTTCTGCCATTGAGGGTACCTTTGCTTTGACTCTGTGAGGACTTCACTGATGTAGTAAACAGGCCTCTGCACTGGATACTCTTTTCCTTCCTCTGATTGTTCCACAACTACTACTGCACTGACCACCCTTTCATTGGCAGCCACATATAATAGCATGGGCTCCTTATCTGTAGGAGCTGCAAGTACTAGTGCTGATGATAGGGTTTTCTTCAAGCCTTCAAAAGCATCATCGGCTTCTTTATCCCATATGAACTTGTCCGACTTCTTCAAGAGTCGATAGAGAGGACCCGCCTTCTCTCCGAGTCTTGAGATGAATCTGCTGAGAGCTACTACACAACCAGCGAGTTTCTGAACGTCCTTTAGACAAGTCGGCTTCTGCAGATTGTGAATAGCCTTGATCTTCTCTGGGTTTGCTTCAATGTCTCTCTCTGAAACAATGAAGCCTAGGAGTTTGCCTGCAGGGACTCCAAAAACACACTTGGTTGGGTTGAGTTTCGTCTTGTACTTGCGTAGGTTATCAAAGGTTTCTGTCAGGTCTGCTATCAGAGAGTTGGCCTTTTGAGACTTGACAACTACATCATCCACATAAGCGTGAATATTCCTTCCAATCTATTCTTTGAAACAATTCTGGATGCACCTCTGATACGTAGCTCCTGCGTTCTTGAGTCCAAAGGGCATTGTTGTATAACAAAATGCTCCAAAGGGCGTGATGAAAGACGTCTTCAGCGCATCCTCTATGTTGAGTCTGATCTGGTGGTACCCTGAATAGGCATCCAAAAAACAAAGTAACTCTGACCCCGCTGTGGAGTCAATGATCTAGTCAATACGAGGCAATGCAAACGGGTCCTTGGGGCAATGCTTGTTAAGACCCGTGAAGTCGATGCACATTCGCAACTCTCCTGTTTTCTTTGGCACTAGCACTGGATTGGCTACCCACTCTGGGTGAAAGACTTCCTTGATGAACTCGGCTGCGAGGAGCCGATCCACCTCTTCTCCGATGGCTTTCCTCCTGTCATTGTGAAACTTGCGCAAACCTTGCTTAACTGGTCTTGCATTAGGGTTAACGTGTAAGCTGTGCTCGGCGAGTTCTCTGGGGACTCCTGGCATGTCCGATGGCTTCCATGCAAAGACGTCCCGGTTCTCACGGATGAACTCGACGAGCGCGCTTTCCTATTTATCAGAGAGGTGTGCCCCAATGCTGAACTGCTTGGAAGAATCACCAGGGGTAAAGTCGACTTGCTTTGTATCCTGAGCTGACTTGAATTTCATCTTCTCCTCTGTGGCCGGCTTTTTAAGGACCGAGTTGTCCTCCGGGTCCATGTTTGCCTTATAAAATTTCAGCTCCTCTTGAGCACAAGCTGTCTCGGCCATTGCTACATCTCCTAGTTCACACTCCAATGCCATATGTTTGCTGCCATTGACTGTAATGACTCCTGCTGGACCTGGCATCTTGAGCTTCAAGTAAACATAGCATGGTCTGGCCATAAACTTAAAGTATGCTGGTCGACCAAAGAGAGCATGGTATGGACTCTTGAGATCCACTACCTCAAAAGGCATAATCTCTGAACAAAAATTCTCCACTGTGCCAAAAGCAACCTCAAGATAAATCTTACCGATTGGCTTGGCTGACTTCCCTGGTACGATTCCATGAAAAACTGTCTCAGTGGGTATTAGCTGCCTATCTTGCAGCTGCATCCTCTTGAATGTGTCATAATATAAGATGTTGATACTACTTCCACCATCCATGAGCACTTTGTTCAATGTGTAGCCCCCAACTTGAGGTGCCACCACCAAGGCTAGCTGCCCTGGGTCATCGACTCTTGGTGGATGATCTGCTCGACTCCATGTGATGGTTTGCTCTGACCACCTTAGCCACTGTGGGATTGCCGGCTCCACTGCATTGACAGCTCTAGCCTTTAATTTCTTGGCCCGCTTGGACGTGCTTGTTGTGAAGACATGGTAATTGCCACGACTCGGGTTCTGTGGCCGAGTTGTGACATAATACTGCCCATTGTCATCGTGAAGCTGCTTCGGGTTCTGCTGGAACCCGCCCTGTTGGTTACCTCCTGCTTGAGGTTGGTTAGGGTTATTGCCGGCTCCTCCACCGTGGTTGCCGGGTCCTCCACCATCATTGTTTCCTCTATATCCGTTGTTGTTGCCTCTATTTCCTGGTCCTGGGAACCTGGCACACTGCAAATCCACGCACTGTCCCAAGGTGTGACCACACTTGCCGTTTCTGGCGTGTTTAGGGCATGGACTCGCCAGAACCTCCTCTGTGGTTGGCCTACGCCCCTGATACCCTTGAGAATTGTTGTCCTTGCGTCTGACCCCAGTGTTTGTGTTAGACACTAGGTCAGAGTTGTCTCCATATGGCCTCTTGTTACTTCCCTGGTTCTGGCTCTGATTTTGATTCTGGTTCTGACCATTGCCACCATGTGCTTTAGGTCCTTCCTCCTGATCCTTTGTTTTGTCTGTGGCAGCGTGCTTATTAGCACCTTCCATGATCTCGCCAATCATAAGGGGAATACCTTGATTCAGGCTCTCCTTCATGCGACCTAGCTTCCAGCTCAAGGGATTGTAGCTGCAATTTCTCTCCATTGCCATTAGCACTGAAATTGTTCGGAGTCCTTGCGATGAGTTGATGATCTCCGACACCCGCTTCATCCAATGCCTTGCAGACTCACCCTTTCTCTGAACACACTGCTCCAAGTCCTCTATGGTACTAAGCTTTTTGCATGTTCCCTGGAAGTTCTTTACGAAAGCCGACTTCAACTTTGGCTGCTCCCTCCATCATAAGGTACATGAATTTGGCACACAGATTACCTGTGGCATTGCGGATACTCATCGCCATCTCGTATGTGCCCAACCAGGAAGTCGGGTCCATGTTGGGCTCGTAATTGGGAACTTTGCGCGGCTCCTTGAAGTCGCTGGGGAAAGACTCGGACCTGATGGCATCTGACTGGCACTCTGGTCCTGTTAGTGAAGGAGAGGTACCAGGAAAAGTCACCTCTGTGTGCGCCCGGGTTGGCTGAGGCTGGTTATCTGGACCAGCTAGGGCTCTGTCCCTCTCAGCCTCCCGTGCCCTGGCCGCCTCCCTCTCTCGTCGCTGTCTCGCTTCATCAACCACCAGTTGATCTCGTGAGGCAGTTGGTATGTTTGCCCTGTTCCTCTCTTATTCACGGCGCCTTGCGCTTGTAGAGTTGGTCGGGTGAGACTCGTCATGCCGACTCCTCGTACCCGAGTTGAACGGTGTCGAGTGCAGCCTACTTGCATCTGGAAACGCTGGATAAAGAGCTTGCTGAGTCATTGCTGTCTTCAGCATCTCAATAGCACGGCGGGTCTCCTGTCCCGCTGGTCCTTCTGGTATCTCAATATTCTCTAGTCTCATAGTTGCCGCATGAACGTTGTCCATTGGGTTAGAGTAATGCCCTTCTGGCGTACGAAACCTGCCAGGTGGAGGTCCCATACCACCTGTTGATCCTCCTCCGACTCCTCCTTCAGGTGGCGGTCCGTTGGTATCGTTGTCGCCGGGTCCCTCTGGTGGTGGTGGTGGTGTTGCTCCTCCTCCTGCGCCGCCTCTCGCAGCTGATGAGCTCCCTAGCCCAGCTCCTGCGCCTGGACCATTGGGTGTGTTGAACAAAGCGGTAGGGTTGACAATGACCCCGCCACGCAGGCGACTCCTCGCCCTGCGATGCTGAATTGAGGTGAGTTCTTCCTGGCGACTCCTCACAACCTGGGCCTCTGTTTGGACCCGGGCCCTCTCTTTCGCCAATCTGCGATTTGCCTCTGTGATTTCTGCTAGCTGCCTCTCTAACGCAGCACGAGCGCTGGCTAATTCGGCCGCCCGCTCTACTGCATTGCTTGCATTGATTTCCTTTGTCAGTAGACTTGGATCAAACTGATTTCCGCCGTTTCCAGACATGTAGACTCCAACGACGCCGGCGCGTACTGGCGACTCCACGTAATCCTCCTCCTCAATTCCATACCCAAGCCGATCCTCGAACAAGGGCAAGATAGACTCTGAATCGGCGTCGTAATCTGGCTCCATACATGGCTCCGCCAGCGACTCCTCTTCATGGTTGACAGCAAGTTGTTCCTCTGGCTCAGCGATGATGCCGACTTCTGATGTACCGACCGACTCCTCGCCATCGGAGTCGACAACAGCTGTAGGCTCTGATACTGATTCCGCCGAGTTAGCGCGAAGTCCTGATGCGCAAACCATGCCGACAAACACGTTGATCCCTCCAAAGACAAGCTGATAACCCTCGTCCACTTCCTCCATCTCTGGAGTCCAGCCGGAGTCATCGATCTCGGTTTCTCCATGCTCATCAGTGTAGACTCGCCCGATGGCGAGTTTCTCCATGGCCCGGCGAGCGGCTCCGACGATCTCAACTCCTCGCATCTCCTGCCCCACGGTGGGCGCCAACTGTCGTGGGGTTGTCACGGCAAGTCCTTCCTCTGGGAAGGTGAGTTCTGGGGCCATTGATACACGAAGTACGTAGGAGAGGTTAATCTCACCTAGGGACACAGATTTACCCAGGTTCGGCCCTTCTTGATCGAGGTAAAGATCTACTTCCTGCTTCTCTTTATTGATTAGGTGGATTCTCGATTACAAGGCTCCGGATCCTCTCTGGGGAGTTGGCGACTATGGATTGCCTAGAACTTGTCGACCTAAGGTCCAGGACCCCGCTTATAAAGGTGGCCGGGTCTCTGGACTGACAACTACACCGAGTCATACTAGAACACGGAGTCCTACTCTACGTCTTGGCCTTCCAAGTTAGGGCTCCGGGTTGTACTTGGACTCCTTCCTGACGGGTCCCTTTTCCATCATGGGCCTTGGTCGGCTTGTCTCCAGCCCAGCCCATGCGACTTGATGCATGACTCGGCTTTGGCCTTCTTGGTCTTGGCGGGTCTACTTTCCGGGTTCATGGGCCTACCTATAAAGTATCCCCCATCAGTATACATGCTTAGCTATGCTTAGCCATGCTTAGTAGAATGCTTAGCTGTCCGTTATTTAATTCCATGATATTGATGTTGATTGGAATGTTCGGACATGGTGGTTAATGTGATGCTTAATTAAAATGCTAAGAAGGCTTGGATGAGTTGCCATCGGGGATGGTGTTTTGTCCTCATTCTTGCCCCTAGGTGCGAGTTCTTTACCTCTTGAACCAAGACTGAGCGTGCTTCCAAAGGTGGGGACATATGGAATCCCCTGTGACCGAATTAGTTGTGAGGGGCTTGTCAAGGGTCCTCTAGTTTGCTATTTCCATTTGCGCGTGAGTGTGTGGGTGGAAAAGGAACGAGGATGACTGTGGTGTTTAGGGTGTGGCCGCGGGGCAGGGCATTGGAGGCGCTGAACCTGTCCTTCCGCACACTGATGGTCTTTGAGTAAGCCTCATGCAATGTAAAGGTCTAACCACGCCCACTCGCCGGCCTTCCCCGGAAGAGGGTCAATCAGGTGAGCCGGACGGTACCGATGGGTAATTAGTACACCCCTGCAGGGTTTAATCTTTTCGAAAAGCCGTGTCCGCGGTTATGGACGACTTGGGAATAGACGATAAGACCATTGAGAACCTTAACTTAATTGATATGGCAGCTAAAGGTTGGATAATCAACGTGTGATAAAGGTTCATTTCCTCGAGGGTGATTCGAGGGAGTGCCTTGGTGGAGATGAGTGAGTGTTGGCTACAAGTTGGTTCGATGAGAACCGAATGAAAGTTTACTCTCTTATCCCCTTTCGAAAAATACTCTGAGTAGACGATGCCATGTGTCAATCATGTTTTTAGCAATGAAAACTAGCTTTATGCAAAACAACTACATATACAGCTTTAGAGCCTCCGTCAACATTGGGCCTATATCGCCCTACTAAACTTGCGAGTACGTCGTACTCAGTCTCTCTTTGCTGCCTTTACATTTTGTTTTAGAGGAGGACGACACCGAGCAGCTAGGTGGTTTCTTCGTGGACGTCGACGAGTAGTTCGGGGTTCCCAGGTGGCAGCTTGGGACCGTGAAACAAGCTGGCTGGGTTGGTTTATGTGTAGGCCTCTTAGGCCATATATTTGCATCTTGTTGTTAGACAACACTACTTCGCTTCCGCTTGATGCATTGTTGGGTCTGTGACCCCTTTTGTGTGTATATTTGTATCTTTCTCATATATGAGTTGCTATATGATTTTTGTGTCGTAGAGTCTGCAATGTGCCAGTTGTTCCACAAGTCTTGATCTCCTTATTATGCTTTGACAGCTATGCCAGTGTTTATGGCATGATCGATGTGTTGCGTGGGAGTGGTAATCCCATGCCCTTCGATTGTGTAGCATAGCCTGCGGGTTACATAGCCTCTCTGCATAATTCCGGGGTCGGGGCGTTACAAGTTGGTATCAGAGCAGGACTGCATGTAGGAAACCCTTTCTATTGGTCGATGTCGAGTCTAGTTCGTAAAAATTATTTTTAACCTAAAAATGAGTTGTGAAAACACTCTTAGGATTCTTTTACTCCTTACCCAATTCACTCTGATCTCGGTGCCTTAACTCTATTTGATTTTAACGGTTCTTCTGATTGTCGGCAAATTCTAAATCTTTAGGATCACGGGGTTGGGTTCTATCTTTAGTTATTGGTTAACTTTGATCGTCTGCCAATTCTAAAGCCTGAAGAAAGGAAGAGTTGCGGATCGTCAAGAAATTCCTTTGCTTTAGCCCAAGATCTTGAACCGAAGGTCCCGGATTGTGCTAGGGCTCAGGTGTAATGATTCATGAGGGTTGTCACCCTTGTGGGCATTATGCTGTTGTGAGTCCCGGTGCATGAAGCTGATCTTTAACCCAAGATCTTTCCGTTGAACCCTGATGTTAATTCAAACCCTACATCAGGTTGGCAAAATTGAAGTTAGTCTTCAAGCTTGAGGTTGCAGCCGTAATTGTTTTGCTCACCAATGCTCCTCTCTGTCACTAGCTTTAGCTAGACTATCTGTCAAAGAGCCATCTGAATCACGACAAGATTGCTTTTAGCAAGTGGTCCATCAATGTCTGAGATTCCTCCAATACTACCCGTCCGTGAAACCCTTCCGGCACTAGATGTCGGAAGAGTGCTAACAAAGGCTTCTGCAATATTTTGGTATTGTTGTTAGCCTATTTCATACTCTAAATCTGTTGTCCGACCTCTATCTGTCTGTTGGCAGCCAAGTTTATCGTGCATTGGGGTGTTATGATGCATGTTGTTCTTGTGGTTCATCAAGGCATTCCATTTCGGAATGTCAGGAGAAACAACCTCCGGTACCTTGTCCATTTCTTGGACCAGGTCAAAGGATTGTGATTCGCGGAGTAAGAGCTTGTCTGGCTTTTGTTCCGTTCCACCTTGGAGTGTCACACTCTTTTATATCAAGAGGTCGTGCTTAGTCTCATGGCATACTTGATGAAGTGAGGCTCATACCCTTCCTTATCCATCTACCTCCGAGCTACTCGGGCTCGAGAATGTTGAGCATGTATATCGTTGTGGTAATCGGATAATATTAGCAATTGTTATTGTTTTGAAATCCAAAGACTTTGGTGGCACTCTTGGCATGACTGGTAATCATATCATCGAGCTAAGTTGTCTGTGTTGCCAAGTCCATTCGTTCAGGTGCACACCTTCGGTCAACGAGTTAGATTCTCATCGAAACTCTCAAGACCACATCGTCTTGCCTTGGAAAGCAAGATTTCCTCTCGCTACCAGTGACTTTTGTCGCTGTGGATCCGAGTGAAGTTCACTTGCCTCCTCGGTTTAGATCACAAGATCGTCATGCATGTGCGGATTGTTGTTGAGATGGTAGGTTGTTGCCTCCAGTTCTCTAAATACGTCATGTTTGCCACTTGTCGGTTTGCTCTTGAATAAGAATAAGTCGTCAAATCTTATCATCCTACCGGTGATTCCCAAGCAGAACTCAGTTGTGCTCCAGTGATGGGAGTACTTGCTGGTAAAATTTTCTCTTTGTAATCGGGACCCAATGGACTCCAAATCTACCTCGTATTCTGGAGCTTGGCAGTGTAGCCATATCTTGAGAATCTAGTTACCCTATCTATCGGTTAACTTTAGCAAACTCCTTCCTCGGACATTTCAAGCTTGAACTGTCTGTACACCTAACCAACTCGGAGCCTCAACCAGAAATGATGCTTGGTGTTTATCACAAGTATGACCTAGTCCTGCCTGAAAATCCGACAAGTCCGATGATGTGGTTCACGCACCTCACCGGAAGGCCTAGTGAAGAAATCTCTTAAATCTCTAACCTCAACCACTATCCCTGGGGATCATGTGTAACTTACCCTAGGAGTTTACCCTTATAGCCCTTCTCTATCGTTAAGTACGACCTTCGCTTGATGATCGAATGAAGGCTATTCCGAAGCCGGAGTGTGATATCTAGAATCTCAAGGAGGACTTCACCACAGAGTTGCTAAATATCTATCGATCGATTCCCCTACTCCCTGTATCTTAGGAATAGCTCGTTTATGAGGTTTTACCTCTCTATCTAAATGTGGAGCAATGCTATGTCTTTCCCTCCTCGGTGAACCCAAGGTTTTGCCCAATCACATGGACGTTAGGTGAATTCATCAGTCACGTTAGGGCCCGAGCTTTAATCTTATGGAAACATGGGTATGTCAAAAGCGTGGAGTCCAGAAGTTGTCCTATTCTCCGCTCGACCTTTGTTTGGTCAAGTCATTCCTAGCTCCTCGATGGCTTATGGTTTTGGGCAAAGATCATTTTTGTCCGTCACTTTAAGTTGTCCTCTTTTCTTTCCGCCGCTTCGACATGTCATGCTTGTTAACTTAAGTTCTGCAACAAGGAAGATCATCGTGGGATGAGAAGACCGTGGAAGATGTGTGTTGTCGTGTTCCCCTCATCCCTCTTTCTACTATAGAATCTCGGGACGAGATTCCTGTAAGGGGGGTAGAATTGTAACAGCCCCAGTTTGGTACCCTAAAATATGAGCCAAATTTTCACTTTTTGCTTTGCAAACATTGCATCATGGCATCCATTTAAATTGCTAATTTAAATAAAGCAAGTTTGGAAATAATAAAAAGGGAAACAAATCAGTCCCAAAAATTTTCAAACTAAATACAATTGCTCAAATTGGTGAAACCAAATTATTCTGGAATTTCCAAATTGTCCAGGAAGTTCCAATCACCCAATTATAATTATGTGGTAAAGGCAAATTATTAATAAGCAAGGAAATGAATTTGAGAATTCAAAATTGACTCAAATCAAATCCTATTTTTGGAACCCAATTAAACTTTCCAAAAATTCAAACTAAAATTATGGAGAGCTTCAATATTATTCTGAGAGCCTCCATGAATATTTTCATTATTTTTGGAAATGATTAAATGCTCCAAATAATTACATTTTGGAAATTATTAAAAGTGGCTTTATTCAAACCCTATGAACAAATGTTGTGCAAAACTTTTTATTTTGCCACATAAATTTTTGGGGAGTCTCTACATGTTAAGGGGAGCCTACTCAATTATTTCCATAATTTCTGAAATAGCTTAAGGGCCTCAATAAAATTCCAAAACCCTACTGGTTTGTTTGGAAAATTGGAAAAAAGGCAAAAGTTTGAAACCCTAACAGTGGGTCCCCCTTGTCATCCTCCCCCTTTCCCCTCTTCTTCCCTGTAGCCATGCCGCACCGCCATGCTGCTCACCTTCCCAATCCCACGACGCCGGGCCCCCCTCTCCCTTGCCGCGCCTGGTCAAGGGCATCGCGCCCCTGCCGCTCTCCCTCTTCCCCTACCTGCTCCCCTGCCCTCCTCTCCCCTCTCTGTTCTCCCCCACGAACCGGAAGCCTAGCTGGAGTTCGCCACCGAATCGCCGCCGTTGAGGACCTCCCCGTCCCCATCGAAGACCACCACAAGCTCCATCGCCTCGCCCACTGCCTCTCCACCGAAGGAATCGGCCCGGGGTAATCGGAATCGACCCGTCCATCCTCGTCTCTCCCGCCTTCAACCGCCGTCGCCGAGCTGATTGCCGCCAGGGCTGCCCTCCTCCGTCTCCGACGAGCATGTACACGCGCTTAGGGTGAGCATCCCGTCCTCCTGGAACCCTTCATGCTCTCCCTCTCCCTCTCGTTAGTACTGGCGCCGAAGGCCGAGCCGCAATGCCGCCGTAGCTCGTCGCCGGTGCACATCCCGGCGACCCTTAGGTCCGTGGCGCCGCCACCGTCTTTCCTGCAATGCGCAGTATGAGATGCCGCTCCTCCCCGCTCCCGCGCGTGCTCACGCTCGCCCCTGCCGCGCGCGCTCACCGTCGGTCCGCGCGTGGTCACCGCGCCGGTCGTGGCTTTGACCGGCCACGCGCGCGTGCTCGCCCGGCCTGGCCTCTCCTTGGGCCGACCCGGAGGCCGGCCGGTTCGGGTGGTGGCCCGGCCTCAATCCCAGCCTGGGCCGGCCACAGGCCGGAACCCTCGGGTCACTGCCCGGCCTGGCCGGCATGAGGCCGGCCTGCCAGAGTTTTTACTTTTCCTTTTTGAATAAAACCAAAATTTAAATAATTGTTATCTATTTGTATATTGCTTCAAAAATTGCAAATTAAATATCAATTTGATCAGAAAAACATCACCTACCTGTTGGCAACATTTCCATACTCTTTTGAGTAAATTAATTTGTCTTTACTTAAGAATTCTGAAAATGATATAAATAATACCTAATTTGGGAAAATCATAATTCCATATTTATTTAACCAAAAATTATGAATAAAATATCAAAATGATCAGTGTTTAAAATGCTATCAAACCATGCAATTATCACATCATGATCACAAATATTTATTTGATGTTATTCTTTAATTGGTTAAACGAATTAAATTCAAATAATTAATTAATTCACTATTTATACATCGAAAATCGGAAAATCACAAATGAGGTACCAAAATGATCGAAAGAACAAACCCTATCCATTCATGTCATAGTCATGCATATTTAAACCATTTGAGTAGTTTAACAATTGTGTGAACCATGTGGTCATTAAGTTAAATATGGGGTTGCTTCCAAATAATTGCACTAATTATTTGGCTCTCCATTTAATTTTGCTATTTAAAATAAATGATGATATCGTTGCATAAACTTGTCATGACATCATGTGATTGAGCATTGCACCTTTTCTTCGGGTGATTTATTTGTTCTTTTGTATTATTTTGGGATCGATAGATTCCGAAGTCGAGGGTTCCTCTACCTACCCCGACGAGCCGTACTACACACCCCAGCAACAAGGCAAGAGATAACCTAACATTATTGTCATCTAGTCTCCCATTGTTTTATAAACTTATTTTATCCACCATAATATTGCATGCGGTTCAAATGTCACTTTTGATCAAGATGTAGATTATCCTATGAATGCATGTTTATCCCCTGAACCATCACATGATTCCCCTCCTATGAACCATAGGTATGATGTGTTGGCCGGATACAAAATATAATTGTTGGTATACATGCTTAGCTATGCTTAGTAGAATGCTTAGCTGTCCGTTATTTAATTCCATGATATTGATGTTGATTGGAATGTTCGGACATGGTGGTTAATGTGATGCTTAATTAAAATGCTAAGAAGGCTTGGATGAGTTGCCATCGGGGATGGTGTTTTGTCTCATTCTTGCCCCTAGGTGCGAGTTCTTTACCTCTTGAACCAAGACTGAGCGTGCTTCCAAAGGTGGGGACATATGGAATCCCCTGTGACCGAATAAGTTGTGAGGGGCTTGTCAAGGGTCCTCTAGTTTGCTATTTCCATTTGCGCGTGAGTGTGTGGGTGGAAAAGGAACGAGGATGACTATGGTGTTTAGGATGTGGCCGTGGGGCAGGGCGTTGGAGGCGCTGAACCTGTCCTTCTGCACACTGATGGTCCTTGAGTAAGCCTCATGCAATGTAAAGGTCTAACCGCGCCCACTCGCCGGCCTTCCCCGGAAGAGGGTCAATCAGGTGAGCCGGACGGTACCGATGGGTAAATTAGTACACCCCTGTAGGGTTTAATCTTTTCGAAAAGCCGTGTCCGCGATTATCGACGACTTGGGAATAGACGATAAGACCATATAGAACCTTAACTTAATTGATATGGCAGCTAAAGGTTGCATAATCAACGTGTGATAAAGGTTCATTTCCTCGAGGGTGATTCGAGTGAGTGCCTTGGTGGAGATGAGTGAGTGTTGGCTATAAACCCTAGGTTTGATGTGTTGGCCGGAGACAAAGATTTAGTTGTTGTTATATATGCTTAGCTATGCTTAGCCGTGCTTAGTCAAATGATATATTTTGTCTGATGATTTAATTCCATTATTATGAATGGTGGTGGAATGTTCGGACATGATGGTTACTTATGGTGGATAATTAATTTGCTAAAAGGCTTGGATGAGTTGCTATCGGGGATGGTGTTTTGCCTCATTCTTGCCGCCTAGGATGAAAGTGCTTTTAGCTAGAACCAAGAACCGAGCGTGCTGCCATTGGTGGGTGTATGGGCGCCATACTAACTGAATAACTTGTGCGGGCGTATCCAAGGGTCCTCTAGTTCGGTTTTCCATTTGCGTGTGAGTGGAAAAGATGATGTTGATGAGGATTTGTGTTTAGGACGTGGCGATGGGGCAGGGGCTGAAATAGGCTGGGGAAACTTGCCCTGTGGCCACAGATGACTCTTGGATAGTCTCACGCGAGGTAAAGGTTTAACCGCGCCCGCTCGCCGGCCTTCCCCGGAAGAGGGCCAACCAGGTGAGCCGGACGGTACCGATGGGTAAATTAGTACACCCCTGCAGGGTTTAATCTTTTCGAAAAGCCGTGTCCGCGGTTATGGACGACTTGGGAATAGATGATAAGACCATAGAGAACCTTAACTTAATTGATATGGCAGCTAAAGGTTGCATAATCAACGTGTGATAAAGGTTCATTTCCTCGAGGGTGATTCGAGGGAGTGCCTTGGTGGAGATGAGTGAGTGTTGGCTACAAGTTGGTTCGATGAGAACCGAATGAAAGTTTACTCTCTTATCCCCTTTCGAAAAATACTCTGAGTAGACGATGCATGTGTCAATCATGTTTTTAGCAATGAAAACTAGCTTTATGCAAAACAACTACATATACAGCTTTAGAGCCTCCGTCAACATTGGGCTTATATCGCCCTACTAAACTTGCGAGTACGTCGTACTCAGTCTTTCTTTGCTTCCTTTACATTTAATTTGTTTCAGAGGAGGACGACACCGAGCAGCTAGGTGGTTTCTTCGTGGACGTCAACGAGTAGTTCGGGGTTCCCAGGTGGCAGCTTGGGACCGTGGAACAAGCTGGCTGGGTTGGTTTATGTGTAGGCCTCTTAGGCCATATATTTGCATCTTGCTGTTAGACAACACTACTTCGCTTCCGCTTGATGAATTGTTGGGTCTGTGACCCCTTTTGTGTGTATATTTGTATCTTTCTCATATATGAGTTGCTATATGATTTTTGTGTCGTAGAGTCTGCAATGTGCCAGTTGTTTCACAAGTCTTGATCTCCTTATTATGCTTTGACAGCTATGCCAGTCTTTATGGCATGATCGATGTGTTGCGTGGGAGCGGTAATCCCATGCCCTTCGATTGTGTAGCATAGCCTGCGGGTTACATAGCCTCTCTGCATAATTCCGGGGTCGGGGCGTTACAGGATTCTACTAACAGACATTCTGATGAGGATTTAGAGAGTGAAGAAGAGGATAGCTACATTGTTGTCTAAAGAGTTGATCTGAAGAACCATGAGAAGTACCGCCTCGTTCAGCTTCTACCCGAAAGACCTGCCCATGTTGGGGTTCCTTTTGTCACTCGTTTGACGAGCACAAATTTTAACCGACATGATATGGTACGATCCTTGCCTCTTTACCTCTTGAAAAAATATATATACGAGGGAGGGACATATGGATAGTTATGGTGTCTCTTTACATGCGCATAAACTACCTAGGATGATAGCACAAGAGGCTGGCCTGCCGACTAAAGGCAATGCTGGACTACGACTTGGAGCAGCAGGGGTTGTCACCACCATAACGTACACCACGAAAACTAACGACCGTATCGTCTTCGGCAAGCCGGGATGGAAGAATTTCCTCGAAGGCAAGAATTTCAAGCTGGACCAACTTGTGTTGATCATTCTAGGAAACACCAATGACCTCACCTTGGAGGTCATGATTGAGATGCAGATCATTTAGAACATGAGCTCGACCAACCTAGCTGTTTTGATCATTGTTAGGAAGACCTATGACCTCAGCTTGGAGCTCATCGATCATTGAGTTACATCTCATATAGAACTAAATATATGTAATTTGAGGTTCGAGAGAGACATGTTATATATATGTAATATAATGCTACCAGTTGGTTAATTATGCTTTATATGTATTATCAATTGGTTCAGGTTTGGTTCATCCAATCCTGATTTATTCCTGCTAATATAACATTACCAAATACCTCAGACCACCCGGAAAATGGCGCGGAGGACATGAATATTCTTTCGCATGGGCCGGAGAGAAAACCCGGACACTCCGCAGGCTAACGACGGCCAGCAAATTCCGCCGTCTGCAAAGGGTTTTCATTACAGACGACTGCTATTGCTGGCCGCCTCTGATGTTTTCCTTATTGGATATGGTTCTTATACACGGCCGTCTGAGGGTTCTTCGCATCACAGCCGGTTCCTGGAACCGGCTCTGATGGTACCACACATTAGCGACCCCGAGCTGGAGACGGTTGGAATAACCGGCTGAGGTGAGGCCCTAGGGCCGTCTGTGATGTGAGGTTCTGTACTAGTGGCAGCACGATGATGAGAGGGTATAAGAAAGAAAGGTAGTGTGAGGGAGAGGGTGTGATGTATATTGAATTGATGCACTAGCCAACTAATCCAAAAGTCCGAACTGATGGAAATGGCTAGGTAATATATTTAACACTCCCCCTCACGTCTAGGCTGGACAAACGGGAAGACACTAGATGTGGGATAGATGGGAGGCTGCAACTAGTTTTAGATTAAATAGTGTGGAAGCCGGGGATTGAACTTGAGACCTCCTGGATCTGATACCATATTGAATTGATGCACTAGCAACTAATCCAAAAGTCCGAACTGATGGAAAGGGCTAGGTAATTATATTTTAACAATGTATGTAGAAGGAAGTTTAGACCCTGTATCAAACCTAAATCCTGTTGTACCTTCAAACTTGTGATTGAATCTGAAGATCTACAAGTAAGGTCGTAACAAGAAAGGCATCGAATGAATAAATCGTCTCCAAAGTTTCTCGCCCCTTGCTCCAGCTCCTCAGCTGCTTGCTTTTTGCTGATTTATCACCCCAAATTCCCTTGTATTCCTAACTTGTATCCGAATATTGATAGTGATGCGGTTGCTCATCCCATCTTTGTGTCTAGGATGTGACACATTTGAGAGATTAAGCCAAACACATGAGTCATCGGTGTAGGCAGACAGGCGACCAATTTATTAGATTTTCTTTTCCACCGACACGACACTTTTGTTTGTCACCCATCCTGGCATCCTGCTACTTATCTATCTTAGCTGATGCTATCCAATGGTATCCACTAATTGCACATCCATCTGACGGGACCCTTGTGCGGTGAGAGAGATGTTCCAAAGTGAAGGACGACGAGAGGAGTTCTGGATTCCTTTTGAGATTTCATATTGCTCGCCACATGTGTCATGTGGTAAGGATTTCTGAATTGCAGCCAAACTTGGCCATCAAGCTCACAAATATGCGATATGCGTGACTTACAATTCTCTTTCATCATAGGGTTTGTAAGATATGGCTCACCGATCAAGACCAATTGCTTCTTGGAATTGGAGGGACTTTCTTAGGACCACCAGCTATTTGGTTAATTTTTTTACTCGAAACTCTTGAGCAAGGTAGGTGTACAGTTTAATACTGTAATGACTAATGACATTGCCATTCCAACTACCATAAGCACTTCCGCCTGCAACATGACATCCACCCTTAATCATTTGATGGGCATGTTCTACCACCCTTCTTATCACGTGGATGGTGGTTAATTACCCTTAGTATATGCAATGCCACAGCTCTACGAGGGAATTGTACGACTGCTTCTGCAATAGCTTAAACCACATTATTGTTTACTCATATTGCTCATCAAGAAGTCAGCCATCATCAGTTTAAAGTCATAGTAGTGCTATGCATATATGATCTTTGGGACAGAAAATGAAACACATTCTTTTTTTCCTTTCACAGCTGTAGCACTACTGTACAACCGGTAGTAGACCTCGAGATAAAGAAAAATGCAGAAGTACAGTAGAAATCTGAAGTTTTTCTTTTCTTTGGGAAAAGAAACCAAACATACTAACAGTTTCACCGGAAGTACAAAGCACACCCAATATACTAAAAATTACATGGTGGTCCAAGGACCACCGAGCAACCACTACATACTAAAAATTACACTGCCGCCCAGAAATATCCGACGACCCACCGCTCCGTAGTAGGCATGACCTTATTGATGACAGCTAGAAATTTTTCCTGCACGTGCCCCTAAGGAACATCGCCCTAGTTATCATCATCACCATCGTGTGAGCACCTCACACTAGATCTCGCCGTCGGACAAACACGGTGAGAAAACCTAACCTTGCCATCCCAAGGATACACCTGAAATTTATGCCAGAACTACGTCGATTTCAACCTCACGGACGAACTCAAGGAGAGGATCAGATCCTGGAAAACCAACTTAAAGTGCCACCTCTGCGAGGATTAAAAACCCGAACCTAAACTACTCACCGGACCAAGGCACTGAAATTCCCCTCCCTGCTAGTAGCTGCCGGAGCGGCGGGCGGAGGGGAGGCGAATCCACGGGCTCGACTTTGTAACTCGAGGGGACGAGTTCTTACGGCCTAGCTGCTAGGTCGCGAGAGAAAATATTTTTTAAAGCATTGTTATCACTAAGTCAGTTGTCGCCATTTTGCGAAGAGGCCAATTTGTCCGTTCACTAAGTTAGTAGTAGCCCTTTTCAAAAAAAGTTTATAGTAGCCATTTTCAGAATAAAAGGCCAACCTGTCAGTGTTACCTGCTGGTCAAGCAGCAAAAAAAATTGATCCCCTGCTGCAGCCTGGAGGTTTAATTAATAAGAAAGTTGCTCATGCATGGATGTGTCTGCAGCAACAGATTTCAGGAGTGCGGTGATTTAGAACCCGGGCTCCTGGAGCCCGGTATTTTCAAAATTTTGAAAACCGCATTTTTGTGTTTCAAAAAAATGTGAAAAAAATCGTGAATGTAGAACATGACATATTGCATGCCTGTGAAAAATTTCAACCCGAAATATTTTGTATTCCGCCCTACACAAAAATGACAAATTTCTGGATCTGAGATGTGAATAGTGCACAGTTCAAATTTTTCCAGATTTGTCTTTTTTGTGTAGGGCGGAATACAAAATATCTCGGGCTGAAATTTTTCACAGTCATGCAATATGTCATTGTCAACATCTGTAAAAAAATTCAGATTTTTTTGAAACTTGAAAATGCCGATTTTTTCATTTTAAAAAACCGGGCTCCCTGGAGCCCGGGTTCCAAATGAACTATCCGCAGATTTCAGTTGCAGTAATGAAATGGAGTAGGAGTATGTTCTCGGATCTGCAAATTGCATTAAATTTATTCTCATGTGTGAGAAATTCCAGGATTTATGGGTAGTTGACCTGGATAAGCATCTTGATCCTTTAATATACCAGTGCATAAGACTAGCCATAGTGGGATTATCATAGATAGTATCATGCATGTCATGTTGATAAAAAACTGACGTGTCACTATAATTAATGAGGAGAGATGGTAGTGGTATCATAGATAGATACCGTAACATAACGTATTTTAAGGCAATATGAGTCTAAAACCTAATAAATACAAATTTACATGACATATATGTTACTATGCATTGTGTAAATAGTAATATAGACTAGTATCATATATGTTGATGATACGCTATTAGTCTGAATGACCAATTTACTAGTATACTCCTACATCATTAAGTATGTGCAATGAATGATTGCTTTTAAAGATGGTCAAAATCAGACTTTGTTTCAAGCGGTTAAGTCAAAATCAGGCCGGCATGACAACCAGGGAGTAGGAAAGAGAGGCGTAGTTGACATTACATGTACAACGGGCTCTGTTTGTAATCCACGATTTGAAGGACGTTTTTGTGGAATATGAAAACTTCGATCGTTTCATGCGGAGTCTCTCGGTGGTGCATGGTTAGAGCTGTACCATTATTTAGCGTTGTTGTACCTCGACCCGAAATGTGCCCATCTCCAGTCGGGGCGTCAATAAGACTGCCAATTGCCTTATTGCGCGTGCCAGATGAAAAATGACACCCAGTCACGGCGCCAATAGCCCCGTTTCGTCCGGCGAGACCCAATAGCTCGTCCGGCACACCTAACCCACGCCCTCCAGGGAGGGAGCCGCTTGGGCGCGCTGGACGAAACAAGGGCGACGCCACGTCGGATCCCCACGGCGCGGGCCAGGCCTGTCACGGGGACATAACTTTTTTTTCCAATAGGGATGCAAATAGGGATACAACTTTTTCCAGTTGGATTGCAAATTTGGATACAAATTTTCTTCATAAACCATAACTCATAATTTAATCATAAAATCTAATTTCACTCTAAAGCCTAAAACCTAAACTCTAAACCCTGATGCATATATCCATGGGCGCCCAGGTCAGCGGCAAGCTCGCGGTCACCGGCCTTGCGTACCATGGAGTGAAGGGCCAGAACTAGAACTCCAAGCTTTCAGTCGAGCTGCTCGTCACAATTGCTCAAATGCACTGCTCGAGTTGCATATCCAGTCAAGGAGGCTGCAAATCCCCGGCTACATCGATATCAATGATCGCCGTAGACGGTGGAGAAACCACTGCTTGACTAGAATCCTGAAAGCCCTCGTTCTATCCCGGATCGATATCAGTGACCGTCGTAGGAAGGACGAGGCGCCTTTGCCTCCTCGTCGGACACCTCGTCGGGCGGCAGCCCGTTTCCATCGCCGGTAGGGCGGCGGCTGTAGAGGCGTTCGTGGTGCTCGCACGCCACCATGACGTCCCAATATGCCGCCGCCGCGTTGAACGGCGGGAGCAGGCTCCTCTCCTCCTCCTTCGCGCCGTCCACCTCGGACTGCCACAACGCGGTGATGTAGTCCAGCCTCACCTACCAGGCGAGGAGCGGCGCCACTGGGACGTTGTCCAAGTTGGTATGCCACCCGTCCGGCAAGTGGCTGCCGGGCAGCACGGGGAGGTAGTTCTCCAGGTGGTGCTGCGCCTCGGCGACCGTCATCGAACGCGGAGGAGGTGGTGGCGGTGGAGCTACAGCCCGCTCCGCGATCCGGAGCCCCTGGACGTGGCGTGCCTCATTGTGGCGTTGGCAGCCGTCGAGGTGATGGCCTCGCTCGCGGTCGTCCTCCGCCGGCCGGGCACTGCTGCCGCGGCGGTTCATGATTCCGTCGCGAGTGAAGCTGGGAGTGTCCGGTGGTGGTGTTGTGTGGATAGAAGAGAGGGTCGTTGGTGACCTTTTAAAGCCGGCTGATGGCGCCGCGTGGTCACTGTGGCCCGACGCTTGGAACGCCACCGGCATGCATGGCGCCGCGTGGTCATTGCGCCGCTGCATCAATGCGTCCCTGCTACGAGGCGACACATCGCATTCCTGCGCTGCATCAATGCGTCGCCTACGTCGACGCGTTGCTGCGCGGCCTGCATCGATGCATCGATGCGCAGCCTGCATCGATGCGATGCATCTCTGCTTCGCCTTTGGGTCGATGACATGCGGGATCCATAGACTAAATATATTCACAATGTTTATTTCTGAAAAAAGGGCAAGTTCCACGTCGGCTATTGGCGCCGTGACTGGGGAGCGGCCACGCCAATAGGCGCCATCCCGTCCGGACGGCGCCAATACAGCTCGTCCGGGCGCTCATCCGGACGCTGTATTGGCGTCGCGACTAGAGTTGCTCTCACCTGGGCACGGGATGTGCAGATCATTTACTGCTCAACGCTTGATTTGATCGGAGGAGGTCCAGACCGGCACCATGAGGAGAGCCAGAGAGGATCTCCAGACCGGCACCATGAGGGTGTCCGCAAGGCGGACGTGCTTTCAAGCAGCACCAGAAACGAGAGGGGTCTCCGGACCGGCACCATAAGAGTGTCAGCAAGATAGATGTGCCTTCATGCGGCGTCGGGAACACAAGGGTCTCTAGACCGGTAACGATGGGCCCCAGCCAATAAGGTACTGCACCAGTGGAGGCTGGCTGGGCAGGCGACTATTTCAGCACGGGTCCCTGATCCTGCGGGTAACCGTAGGCAGGGTAGAGTTATGTCTTAAAAACGGCATAGAAGACCCGCCATGGCGGCAGTGCGACAAAACAATTGCTGAAATAGTCTAAGGAGATCGACACTGAGCTAAGTATAAACATGCTTGCACGAGATTTTTCATTGTTGCATCTGTTTTATGCATTTTGGCTAAGTCGAAAGCGGGCGTTGTTTTGGGGTGGCGCCTCCGCGACAAAACTGTCAGTTTCCCTCGGGCAGTGGAGTCGTGGGCTGAGGTCCGTGCGGTCAAAAAAGGTGGGTTCTTGGGGGAGATGCGCGCTGTGTCGGTAGTTCAGATCCATTTGATTGCCCACGGCTGGTTAGCTCTCACGCCCATTAACCCTTCCCGAGAGCGTTAAGCCTCCACGAATGCAATAAAATGGATAAAACTTGGAAAAAGTTTATTTACATTCTAGATGTGCAAGTTTACATGTCTTATTTAGTGGCACAGCTCCCAAAACGCAGTTCATAATCCTTGGTATTGTCCCGTTTGCTTTCAAGATCACCTGTCGTCCTCGCAGGAGAGATACTTCATGATCTCGTTCCCCTGGCGGGTTACCTCGGGATCGGACAACATCTCGGGGGGTGAGGCCCTCCTACGATGGAAGTTGCTGATGCCGCCGACGGAGGGCCGCGATGAACTGGGTGGCCACCTACCGGGCCGCAACCCTCCCCTCCTGGACGGTGGCCTTGCTCATGCTCCCTTTGATGCCACCGACAAGCGAAGCCACAAGCTCTAGGAATGAAGGGTAACACCGGAGGGAGTAGGAATGGCCCCGCGAAAGGGCAGGCAAGCATGTCACCTTCAGTGCAGCCAGCGCATCCATGATCTTCGACGATCCGGCGTGCATCTGGAGCAGGAGCTCATCATTGCCCTGCTGGTGGTTGCGGAAATCACTCTCCTCCTTGGCGTGCGCCTCCTTGGCCTTCGCTTGGTCGCCCTGCACCGCCTTGAGCTCTTTGGATAGCTCCTCGTGCCGGTCCCAGGCAATCTGCGCCTACGACTTGCTTGTTTCCATGGCGTCCCAATTTTCGGCGAGTTCCTTGGCTTCGGCCCACTGCATGATGTTCATGCGTTCGGCGGCTTCATCCCAAAACTTCACCGCGCCGTCCAGATTCCGGATCTTCTCTTCCAGCGTGACCCAGTGAGCGCCTGCGGTCTTCTTGAACTCTTCAGCTTTGGCTAGAGCTATCTTCGGCGTGTCGATAGTGGCTATCAACGATGCAATCCTCGCTGCATGCTCGTTCCGCTCATCTCGAGCCTGCCGGAAGTCCTCCCAGACTTGTCCCCGGAGATCTCCCGGTCTCTCAATGCGATGGCCTTGTCTTTCGCCTTGATGGTCACCGCTGTTTCTGCTTTCACCTCAATGCGAGTCCACCCCGCCACGTTCAGCATCCGTTGCTCTAGGCATTCCTCGTCGAGGGCCGCCTTGGCCTGAAACATCTCCTCCGCCTCGAGGTAGGCCTTCTCCTGAGCTTCAAACATGCGGAGACGCTGCTGCAACTCCTCATGCTGACGAGACAGCCTGTGCTCGCGAGCGTTGAGCAACTCCTCCTCCGCTGCCACCCGCTCCTCTCGGGCGTGCACTTCCTCCTCCCAGGAGGAGAGAGAAGGGGCATGCCGCTCAACCTCGGCCTTCATGAAGGTCAAGAACTCCCGGACATTGGGGAACGTCCTCGAGAACCCTGGCGACAGGTCTGCTACCCGTGGGTCAGGGTGGGGGCTCGCGGGCCTCGACGCTGAGGCACCGCCAGGAGCCTGCTCGGTCTCGGCGCTAAGTTCTGGGCAGACCGCTGGGGTCTCAATGTCGCCCTCGCACCCGGTCCGGTCCTCCGCCTCATGATCTTTATCGACAATGAAACATCAGCCTCTGGGGGTGACATCGCGGTCACCCGCGGGTGATGAAGACAACTCCGGAGGGAGTTACCTGAAGATGGCACGGAAGCTGCTGGGTCCCGACCCGGGGCGACCTGTTCCTACCCACGAGGGGGCGACATCCGGGCTACCATCGACGGCGACCCTTCGGCTCCTCTCTCCGGGGATCCGGCCCCTAGAGAGGTCCTAGCAGGAGACAAGAACTCCTCCGTAACTGCCGCGGAGCTCTCCGCGGCCTCCCCCGCCTCCTCATCTTCATCGACACGAGCGCGCTTCCGGGGGCTTCCAGACTCGGAGGACATGCAAATGCACAACAACGGTCAGGGCAGCCACAATCCCTTTCGACCACGGAAGGATCAGGGTGGAAGTCCAATCTCACCTCAGGGCTCGTTTGGCACCAGAAAAGCCCCATCGCTTCCCCACCATATCTCCGAAGAGATTCGGCGCCGACACGCTCTCGTCCTCTCCGTCGTCCGCAAGAATCGGGGGCGAGAGGGCTTCGGATTCCCCATCCGACTCGTGCCCCGCCGGCATGTTCGGAGGTGCTGGCCGCTCAGGGAGCGGCTCTACCTCAGCACCTCCTCCACTCGTGGGCACTTCCTCCTGGCCTCGGAGGGGCACAGGGCGTGAGCGTCGGGCCTGCTCTTCCGGGACCGCCTCGTCCTCGTCTCCATCGCCAAAAGGCCTCGGTTCTTCCGGGGAAAAGTCACCGAAAGGCGGCCCCGCCGCCATCAAAGACCTCCCGCGGGCTGTCGACTGCCTGGGCACCGGGGGCGGATCCAGAAACTCGGTACCCTGGAGCCCGTAGGCGTTGCACTGCGGCATGGGAGGCGCGGCGTCTCCACCCTCAGGACAGAGAGATTTGCTGCTCTGTGTTGCGGCGGCTAAGCGAAGAAGCACGCGGTGCGCGGCGAGAAGGAGGAAGATGAAGGGCGATTGGGCGGCGATTGAGGATTTCTGCGATTTTGGAGCAGTAACGGCTACAGTTCCCAGGAGCCGTGGCTTATAAGGCATCCCACGCGCCGCGTCGTGGCCCCACCGCTCCAGCCAACGCGAGGATCGAGGAGACGTTCCGTTCGGGACGATTCCTCCCGTTGGATTCAAGAAGGGCGTTGGCGATCCGTGTGGATCGCAACGTTCAGCAAGGCGAAGAAGACCCGTGGGCTCGAGCTGCTCCTCCCCTATGAGCGCGTCCCTGACGGATGGGACAAGACAGCCAAGACATGACGCCAGGGACTCACTTTGACTTTTTTGGTCATAGCCCCGGCAGCAGAAGGACGTGGCCACCGGGACTATGCCCGGGGGCTACCGTCGCAACAGTGGAACACGGGGTTCACCTGATGCGGTCAAAGTGGGTCCACCACCAGTGGGCCCACCAAGAAGGTGAACAAGGAAAAGGTTCAAGGCTGGTAGATGGGCCCCCCATCTGCACCACGACAACCAAGCAAGGACGGCATTGACAACCACGACTAAGGGCTGGGAGACCTCCCGGGGTCGCCCTCAACCTGGCAGACGACACGGATGTCCCGGGGACCCGGACGCCCGGCAGAAGGCCAGGCTCACCCCCGAGATCCAACTTCCGTACAAGCGAAGACGATAAGCTTGCCAGCACCGGCTGGAAGCTCCTAGAGGACTTGGGCGCCAAGAAGATGGAGGTGCCGCGGGGGGACACAGTCGGAAAAGGTGTCAGCCTTTGTCCACCCGCCCTGCAAAAGGTGGGTGATCGCACCTAACCCCCCTCAGAAGAATACTTGGATGATAGGAGGCCACGTCACCCCATAAGTAGAACCCAAAGGGGTTTTCCCGCCTAAAACCCCTTCGCCCCCAAAGGTGCCCTTGTGGAATCCCCTTAGCCTATAAAAGGAGGACCAAGGCACCTGAGGGAAGGGACGGACGGACGGATTTCCAGAGAGTCGGAGGCTAGGCTAGGTAGCGTACCAGACGAAGAGTAGCAGAAGCGAGAGGTGATCTCCTTCTAGACAGGATCTGCTCGTCTTCAACCTCTAGCCAACACCTCCCGTGTTCTCACCCGCAACCACCTCTATAAGGCTACATAATGATAAACACTCAATCCAGACATGTAGGAGTAGGGCTGTTAGCCTTCGGGCGGCCTGAACCCGGGTAAACTCCCTGTGTCCCTGTGTTGCTGATGCATGTAAAATGCATACATGAACTTTGCATTATAATACTCATATTTCAATCATATTTGCATCATATAAGCGTTATATCATTGTTTTATAATGATTTTGGGAAGATTTCACAGTTTTCCTATTTTTCTGGAATTAACCCTGCACTGGCAGAAAACCCTATTTTATATATTTTGATGTTTCAGGGACCCAAACGACGTCCAAATGATCTGAAAATTTATGAGCATCAGTTTTTGGAAGGAACAAAGCTTAGGAGCGAAGGAAGCGAACGAACGGAGGCCCGAGGGCTAGAAGAGGGTGGCCCACGCGGCCAGATTCCTTGGCCGCGTGGGACCACTCTTCTGGGCCCTCGTGGCTCCATTGTCGTCGATCTTTCTTCCAGAAGCTTCGTCTTGAGCTAAAAGCAACTATAAAAATAGTCTCCCGACGCCTTTCGGAGGGGAGGCTGCTGAAAACACCGAAACACCAAAATAGAGATCTGGAGCTGCAGATTGGAGGGGGAAAACTCCGGCAGAGCGCTGCCAGTGTGGTCTCCATCTCCCCCAACGATGTCTCCATGATGAAGAGGCAGTAGTCCACCCCTAGACTATGGGTTCGTGGAAGTAACTTATGTATCTCTCCTCTCTCCTGAGCTTCACTAATTAGCACCGTATGAGCTGTCGAACATGATTACGGTCATCTATGTAATACCTTTGTGGTGGATCTCTTTATGAGTTAATATATGTTTGAGATTGCAATTGTTTTGTTTTAGTTATGAAAGTAGATGCATATTATGTACCCCGTTCTTGTCTACTTGTTTTGATCAAGCATGTTTATGAGAGCTTGTGTGGGGGAACGTGTGCATTACATGGAGTAATGAGGGGGTGGCTAGTGCGGTGAAAGTGGGAGAAGTTCCGCCATCCACTTGGGTATTTTTACCTTACTTTGTTGCCTCACTAGGGATAAAGAAAAATACCATGCTATCGGAGGTGTGGGTGTGACCATTGCCACTTCTCCACGACTAGATCTAGCATGTTCTTATTTTAACTTCATGTCATAAGACTGAAAGCTACACTCTGATTTATCTTAATTACTGAGGTGCTAAGATTTAATTCACAACTTGGTGGAGTATAAGAGAGATTAATAAATAAAAGATCTCTATGTTAGGACGTGATGCCCATATAATTAGTAACTTGTCATGAAACCTTTTTGTTGCAATCTCATATGTCAATTCTATTGTTCCATTATCTACCACTTTATTAAAGAGAGAGTGCATTTGTGAAACCATGAACCCCGGTCCATTTTTAATCATAAGAAACACCTTTCCAACAACTTATAAGCATTTTCCATTTTTCGCCATTTAAAAATCTGAAAATACAAAAACACTTTTATATCTTGCATTCACAATACAAAACCCAAAAATATCATCCATCATTGTTTCCACCATCCTTGCATATTTATTTATCATCATTGCATATTTATTTCTTGTTTGCATTTATTATATTTTCATATCATTCTCAAACCTTGTGCTTGACAAGCACTTGGTGAGGTTGAAGGCACAAAATAATTTACTTTGTTTTGTAGGTTTTCAAGAGAAGGATAAGAAGATAAATCTTTCACTACTGATTCCCCGAGAGTTCGATATTAAACCCTCGAGTCACCCCTCGTGGGGAAAACTATCTTTCCTATACTATACACTCTGCACTTGGAGTCTCAACCTAACCATATTCTTTTGACGCAGGTAACTACGTCAAAGGCCATCAAGACGTTTTCTGGCGCCGTTGCCGGGGAATCATTGCTGTAAAGACTTGTCCAAAGGACTATCTCACAACAAAGTCAACTTCATCACCAACTTGTGCAAACACCTAAGCTTGGGGAGGTTGCACCTACGTGAGCATCATCTTATCCATCTTTACCTTCAAAGCATTTTATTTTGTTTTGTTATTGTCTTGCATATCATATTTATATTTCGGTTTGCATATTTTATTTTCAGTTTTGCATTTTGTGTTGCATTTGTTATTTTGGTTTGCATTGTTTAGTGTCATTTTATTTTCAGTTTTTCATTTAAAAATTAAAAACACATAAAAAAACTTGCAAAAATGGGATACAGAACTAAGTTGTGTGACTACACAAACACTCCAAGTGATCAATTTATTGTTAGGCCCATTGCCACACCTGAGATAAAAGCTGATAGTTATGAAGTAAGTCCTAGTTTGTTGAACTTGATAACTAGGGAATAATTTGGTGGTAGTGCTATGGAGGATGCCTCTATGCATCTTCATGATTTTGTTGAGATATGTGACATGCAAAAATTTAAAAATGTGGAAAGTGAGATTCTAAAACTGAAGTTATTTCCAGTCTCACTTAGAGGAAAAGCTAAAGAGTGGTTGCATTCACTACCTACTGATAGTATTAATTCTTGGGATGATCTAAAAGAAGCTTTCATTAAGAAATATTAGCCTCCTGTTAAAATTTTGCAAAATAGAAACAATATTCTTTCTTTTAGGCAAAATGAAAATGAACATGTTCCCATGGCTTGGGATAGGATAAAACTTATGCTTAGAACTTGTCCATCACATGGGGTCAACGAATGGACCATATTACACTCTTTCTACAATGGTCTAAATTACATGTGTAGAAATATTCTTGATTTTGCTGCTGGAGGGGGTTTTATGGGAAAAACTATAGTAGAAGCTAAGAACATCTTAGAAAGTATTTTGCAAAACTATAGTCAATGGAATACTGAAAGAACACCTAATCCATCTAAGAAAGTAAACTCCATAGAAGAAGCAAGTGATTTGTCATCTAAAATGGACACTATTCTTGCTTTCATTAATAAACAAAATATTGAAAATGTCCCTTGCAAGAACTAGTTGGTAATAATCCTGAAAATGTTGATGTTAACTTCATTAGAAACTATGGTAATAATGGGTATGGTAATAACAATTATAATCCCTATAATAAACCCCCATATGTGCCAAACAAATATACCGCTAGTAGCAATGTTTCTAGTGACTTGGAAAACACCATTAGGGCATTTTTATCTACTCAAAAGAAGCATAATAAGGAATATATATCTAAGTTTGAAAAACAAGACTCTTTGTTTGAAAGGGTAGATCAGCTCACTAAGGAAGTTTCCTCATTAAATAACACCATTACAGCTCAAAAATATGAGGAAACAATTAAATATTGCCAAGAGGTTATAAATAAATCTTGGGAACACATTCATGAGCAAGAGAGAGTTGCTAAGGAAACTATTATGGTAATGAAAGAGAGAAAAGTTGAGGAAGTTAAAATGCTTAGTGAAGTCAAGGAACCACTACTTGACTTAGATAATTGTAGCTTGCATGAATTAATATCTATCTTACAAAAAATTGCAAGTGATCCTTCCATCAACTCTAACCAAGCAGGTTTTGGTTCTTATATTGCTAATCATGTCTTAAAAGAAAACATTGCTAGGTACAACCAAGAAGCTATGATACCACCTAAGCTTGGGGATGTATGGATTCCCAAAGTACTGGTAACCATTGGAAAAGAGACACACCATGCTATATTAGATCTAGGATCTAGTGTCTCTGTTTTATCTAAAGAATTATATGAAATTCTTGAATTAAAGAATCTTGAAAAATGCTCTATTGAACTTGCACTTGCTGATGATTCCATTAAACATGCTTTAGGAAAAGTAAGTGATGTTATGGTAGAGTTGCATATGACATTTGTACCTGTTGACTTTCTAATCATGGATATGGGGAATAAAACCTCTAGTCCAATTATTCTTGGAAGACCTTTTCTTCGTACCACAGGTGCTATCATTGATTCAAAAGAAGGGAATGTGAAGTTTCAGTTTCCACACAAGAAGTGCATGGAACACTTCCCAAGGAAGAGCAACACACCAAAGTTCAAGCTCCCTCATGAGAGTTGGAGCGTCTTTTATTTGCTTTTTATTTTGGTTTGATTTTTGTTTTGAGACCACCACTATCATTTTTTATATGAGAGAGCTACTGAAAATTTGGGTTGAATTAAGTTGGATGCTATTAAAAAGATTGGGAAAGGGATGTTTGAGTTGATTTAAAAAGATACATATAGTTGCATGATTCATGTGCTTTTTAATGAGTGTTAATTTGCAAGTGTTTTATAAAGAGCTATCTCTTATTCATGTTTTGATGCTGAATGTTACTTTACTTTGTTTAACATGGATTGGTTAGTTCTATGGACACTTGTGCATGCATTTAGACGGTCAACTTTCTCCCTTTTGCTAGCACAAAAATTCCAACAAGTAAAAACTTGTTTTCCAACACCTTCAACCAAAGTTTTTCCAGTGAGTCCACCATATCTACCTATTAGCTTTAAGCTATTCCGAGTATGTTTATCATTTTATTTTCTATTATCTATACCTCTGAATTTAAATGCTTATGTTATTGATTGTTATGGGAAAAGTTGGTTAAAAAGCTCTCACACCTTACTTTTATTGCACTTAATAAACATGAACCATTGTGATTAAAATTGTGAAGCTGTGAGCTTGACAAGAGTCTTGGTTGGGGGTTAGCCCATATGTGTTGTCACATGGCAAGCTTTCAACATGTTCTTAATTATATTTAGTTGATATCATGTACTTTTATTTATGGATGCCTATCATAGTGCCAAATAAATGTGGAAACTAAGTAAGTTTAAGTAGTTTGTACAAATGGCTAGAGAGACACCTGGGCCGCTAATCTAAGCCATGCATCATTCACGGTGGAAATTTACTTACATACTATTGTGAACCTTCAGTGATGCACCTCATAATAAAAAGCTATATCAATAGTAAATAAAAAGGGTGTTGAGATTGTTCCTTATGTTTGTTTGTCTTGTCATTTTGACATGGGCTTGTTCCATGTCCTGGGACAAGAGGTACCCCAGTGGACCCTCTTGATGACGTTATTTTTACAATGACTTTAACTTGAACTTGCTTGGTAGCCCAAATTGAGTAACACCATGGTGTAAATACTCGTATTCACGAGGCATGAAGCTTTCAACCCATACTTTGTCAAGCACACTACTCATATTTGCTTTCACTTTAAACTTTAACCATTCAAGATGTTATGATGGGGGTATTGAGAGCTTGACACCAATGAATACCACATTGAAAACATTAACTTAAGTAGAAGCATTTGGAAGTTAGATGAAACTTATTCATGTTTTACCTCTACTCATTTATATATCTTTCCAAAGTGTCCACCTTTTATATTCAGATTTACAAGAGTACTCTATGACCATCATAGGACGTTTTTCTCTTCATTATGCATACATTTGGTCCATAGTACTTTCTTCTATGTTGCACTTTGTGAATTATCATTGAACATCCTTACATTGAATATTTGATATCACTTTATAATCTATCTTGGATGTTGCTACTCGTTTGAAGAATGAATCATTTGACTTTATGTAGCAATAGTAATCATCTTTGATATCCATTGATAGTGTTAAAATGCAAAGTCCATGTTGGTTTTATCACCTTTATACTCGAGGACGAGTATGTCGGCACAGTGGAAACCAGGGTACCACGGGCCGGCCTGCCAAGGCCCAAGGGACTCTTCAGCCTGATTTTCACTAAGGACCAGGCTCTCAGCCTGTAGAGGCTCTCCAAGCCTGTCGAGTCTCGACAAGGGATTTCTCCACAAGAAGGCGCCTCAAGGCGCCACCAGGATTTCGGCTAAGGACTAAGCCGCGAAGCTTGCCGAGGCTTTTCGCCTCGGGAGGCTTCCTTCCTCTCGAAGCCAGCTCTGCCTCCGCGGCAGAGCGCACATGGGCTCTGCGCTTCCCGCAGAGTCACTGGCGCGCCAAAGCGCGATGACGCCAGCGCCCCAGTTGCCGTTCTGATGAATAAAGGGGTCAACAAAGCAGCACCAAGCAAAGCGGACAACGAGGCTTGCCACTTTGGTGATAAGGAGACCGCCTGCAGCTACGCTCCAACGGCGACGTCACCGCGGGACCCGTTCCACGCCAGCTGCGCCAGCCCACCGTCCTGGCTGGACGGTGCCTCTTTTCAGCTTTGGTGACGCTGCTCCCCTGCCGTGGACCGCGTCCATGGGCTCTACCTTTATGGTGGACTTCACCTTTATGGTGCACCGTGCCTCCTCCTTCGTCGGGATGTGGCAACCCTTCCCGCCCAAATGTTTGGGCGGAAGAGGACCAAGACGACTATAAAAGGAGGGAGGGCACTCCCGTGCCAAGGGTTCAATTTCCTTTAGATCTAAGTTCACCCCTGGTCAGTTAGGGTTTTAGCCATTGTAGCCACCTCGAGCTCCACAGGCTCTCCCTGTACTGAAAAACCTCTACAAGCAATACAGCCAAGCAGGACGTAGGGGCTTTACCTCCACAAGAGGGCCCTGAACCTGGGTAATACCTGTGCGTCCCCTCTCTGCAGTGTTCCCCTCCGACGAGCCCGACGAGCACCGTCGCCGTGGAACGTTGGAGGTTGTTTGACTCCGTGTTCAGCCCCTTGCTCGATTCTTACCCCGTGAGATACGCCCGGTTCCTGGGCCTATTCTCCGACATTTGGCGCGCCAGGTAGGGGGCTGAGGCGCGTCTTCAACCTCGACACCACCATGGCTGGCTCTCGCGCTGAGCGTCTCGCTCGCCGGACGGCCAGCGCTGCCACTGCTCCTCCCGCCGGCAGGCAGCGCGGCCGCCCTCGTGGAAACACTGCTCCGGAGCGCCACGTCGACCCCGAGCCCCGCGTCGAGCACCCAGCGGACGACGACGACGTCCACACCGAGGACGACCTCGGCGAAGAGGAAGCCTCCTCCCTTCACCCGTCGCGCGACGGTGCTGCCTCTTCGCTGGGCCGCCCTGCGCCCAGCCCGGCAACTGCGCTCCTCATGGCGCAGGAGCTGCTGCGGTACCGTCCCAACCCGGAGGCTCACGAAGCCTGGCTTCATCGCCTCTCCGAGCTCATCGGCGCCGCCCGCGTCGCCGCTCCCGCGCCGTCTCGCTCGCTGGTCCCCTCTGGTCGTGCGGGAGACGCAGCGCCAGGCGCTCCTCCTGCACCACCTCGCCAACCCGCGCCCGCTCCAGCTCCACCGCAACCTGCTCCGGCGGGGGCTCCTCCCCGCGACAACCGCGCTGCTTCACACGCCTCGTCGCCGCACGACTGCCAAATCGTGCAGCGAGCCCCCGAGGACGCCCGCGTAAACATCGAGCGCGGCCAACAACGCCACAACCGCGCCGTCCAGGAAGTCGCCGCCGCCGGGCGTCACCTCCGCGCCACTCTCGCCGACGGCGTGGTCACCTATGGCACCACGGTTGCGTTCACCCGCAGCCTTCGCCGCGTCGTCTGGCCGACCAAGTTCAGGCCGGACCTCCCTCCACGCTACGACGGCAAGAACAACCCGTTGGAGTTCCTGCAGCTCTACACCCTGGCCATCCAGGCCGCCGGGGGCGACGACAAGGTCATGGCGAACTGGTTCCCCATGGCTCTCAAGGACTCTGCGTCCTCATGGCTCACCAACCTCCCCGCCGAGTCCATCGGCTCCTGGGAGGACCTCTGCAAGTGCTTCATCGCCAACTTCAAGGGCACGTACGAGCGCGGCCTCACGTACAACGATCTCCGCGGCGTGCGCCAGAAGCCTGGCGAAACCCTCCGCAAGTACATCCAGCGCTTCAGCCAGGTGCGGAACAAGATTCCCAACGCCACAGACGCACAGGTCATCTCGGCTTTCCATTCTGGAGTCACGGACGTGCGGATGCTCGAGAAGCTTGGCATCCACGACAACATCACCACCGTCGTCAAGCTTTTCGACTTGGCGGACAAGTGCGCCAAGGCTGAAGAGGGCCGCCTGTTCGTCAAGAACGAGCCTGAGGACCCCACTGAGAGCTCCAAGAAGAAGAAGAAATCCTCCGAGAAGCGCAAGACCACCGCGGTCCTCGCGGCCGAACCCGACGCCAAGCAGCCTCGCGCTGCCACTTCAGCCGCGGGCACCGAGAAGAAGGATGACCGCCCTTTCTGCATCTACCACAACAGGCACTCCCACGCCACCGAGGACTGCTACGACCTCAAGAGGCTTCGCGAGGCTCGCGAGGCACGCGAGGGGGAGCAAGGCCGCGGTGGCCGCGGCGGCGGCCGCGGCGGCCGCAGGGGGCGACGCTGGAACAACAACTACGACAACAACTACCAGCAGAACCCCCAGGCCAACGCCGCTCAACCCGCGAACGATAACCTCCCTGCCGAGACTCCTGAGGGCTACCAGGTGCCTCGCGGCGCTGCTTGCATCCTCGGCGGGGCCCAGGCCCCCAGTTCCAACCGTCACTTCAAGCAACTCGCTCGCGAGGTCGCGGCAGCGCTTCCCGGGGTTGAGGCCTCCAGGCCCCTCAAGTGGTCCCAGTACCCCATCACTTTCGACTCCGGCGACCACCCCAAGTCCACCTCAGCTGTTGGCACCATCCCGCTGGTTTGCACCCCCACCATCAACAACATCGCCGTCTCCAAGACGCTCATCGATGGGGGTGCAGGCCTCAACGTCATCTCTGTCGAGACCTTCGAGAAGCTTCAGGTGCCTTACGAGCGGCTCATGCCCACCAGGCCCTTCTCAGGGGTGACAGAGGGCCTCACGACCCCTCTAGGGCAAGTGAGGCTTGCAGTCACCTTTGGCACACAGGCCAACTACCGCACCGAGCTGATCGACTTCGACGTCGCGCACATCGGCTTGCCCTACAACGCCATCCTCGGCTACCCCGCCCTCGCCAAGTTTATGGCAGTCACCCACCACGCCTACAACCTCGTCAAGCTCCCTGGCTCGGGCGGCACCATCGTCATCCGCGGCGTGGTCTCTGACGCCCTGTACGCTGCGCAAGCGGCCTACAAGGCTGCCGCGGTGGCGTCCCCTGCTGACGAGGACGAAGAACCCCTCCCGAGGCCCCCCGCGAAGAAGAAGCAGCTGTTCTCTCAGGAGAAGGCCGCGACAAAGCAGGTGTCTCTGGAGGCAAGCGGCTCGGGGGCTAGCGTCACCATCGGCGCCAACCTGCCTCCCAAATAGGAAAGCGCGCTCGTCGCCTTCCTCAGGGCAAACTCTGACATGTTCGCATGGACACCGTCAGATATGTCCGGCGTACCGAGGGAGGTGATCGAGCACCACTTAGCCGTGTGTCCAAACGCACGCCCCGTGAAGCAAAAGGCGCGACGTCAAGCGCCAGAAAAGCAAGATTTCATCGTCAAGGAAGTAGAAAAGTTGAAGAAAGCAAGCATCATCAAGGAAGTTGTCCATCCCACTTGGCTCGCCAACGGTGTTGTCGTTCCCAAGCACACCGGAGGAAGCCGCCTCTGCATCGACTTCACCGACCTCAACAAGGCCTGCCCCAAGGACCCCTATCCCCTCCCGAGGATCGACCAGATCGTGGACTCCACCGCCGGCTGCGCACTCCTCTGTTTTCTGGATGCCTTCTCTGGTTACCACCAGATCAAGATGGCAAAGGAAGACGAGGAGAAGACAGCATTTCTCACCCCTTGTGGTGTGTTTTGCTACGTCTGCATGCCCTTCGGCTTGAAGAATGCCGGCGCCACTTTCCAGCGTCTCATGAGGATCGCCTTGGGGGCTCAAATGGGGAGGAATGCAGAGGCCTACGTCGACGACATCGTGGTCAAGACTCGCGAGGAGGACACGCTCATCAAGGACCTCGAGGAGACCTTTGCCAACCTGCGCAAGGTGAACATCAAGCTGAACCCCGCCAAGTGCGTCTTCGGGGTCCCTTCAGGCAAGCTCCTCGGGTTCCTGGTGTCCCATCGCGGCATCGAAGCAAACCCCGACAAGATCAAGGCCATAGAAGAAATGCAGCCTCCTCGTCGCCTCAAGGACATGCAACGCTTGGCGGGATGTATGGCCAGCCTCGGCCGGTTCATCTCCAAGTTCGGCGAAAGGGCGCTGCCATTTTTCAAGATTATGAAGCGGTCTGGTCCTTTCAAGTGGACCCCTGAAGCGGCAAAAGCCTTCGAGGATCTGAAGAAATACCTGGCGAGCCCACCCATCATGGTTGCCCCACGCCCTCGCGAGCCTCTGAAGCTGTATCTTGCAGCCACTCCTCAGACGGCAAGCGCGGTCTTGGTGGCTGAAAGGGAAGAGCCAGTTCTCGTCAAGCAGAGCCACGCCTCGACAAGCCCAGAACTCCACGACAAGGAAGCAGCCTCGACAAGCACCCAGCCTCTACAAGCAGGGCCTCAAGAGACCCTCAACAAGGACTCCACCGGGCCTCGAGAGGAGCCCACTGCTGCCACGCCTACAACTACCCTCGTCGAGCATCCCGTGTACTTCGTCAGCACAGTGCTACGAGATGCTCGCGAGCGCTACTCCATGCAGCAAAAGCTCCTCTTCTCGCTCCTCAGCGCCTCCAGAAAGCTGCGCCACTACTTCCAGGGTCACCCCATCAAGGTGGTCACCTCATATCCCCTGGAGCAAGTCCTGCGCAACCCAAACGCGACAGATCGCGTCGCGAGCTGGGGCATCGAGCTGCAACCCTTCGAGCTGGAATTTGACACCACAAGAGTCATCAAGGGCAGGGCGCTAGCTGATTTCATGGCTGAATGGACGGACACACGCGTAGAAGAGCCTCAAGAAGAACAAGCTACAACCTCAGGACAGACAGAGCCCGGCTACTGGACCATGCACTTCGACGGCGCCTTCGCGGCCCGGAGTGCAGGGGCTGGGGCTGTCCTCACCTCACCAACAGGCGACAAGCTATATTACGCCGTCCAGTTGTGCTTCAAGGACCACGACAAGGTCTCCAACAACATCGCCGAATACGAGGGCCTCCTCGCTGGGCTCAGAGCCGCCATCGCCCTCGGCATCAAGCGCATCCTCATCAAGGGCGACTCTCAGCTCCTCGTCAACTTCTCCAACAAAAGCTACACGCCTAAGGACACCTACATGGTGGCCTATCTTGAAGAGGTACGCAAGCTCGAGAAGCACTTCAGGGGCATGGAACTCAAGCATATTCCGCGAGGAGAGAACCAAGAAGCCGATGACCTCGCCAAGCGAGCAGCAAAGAGAGAAGCCCAGCAGCCTGGAGTGTTTGAGGAGAGACTCGCTAAGGCCTCCGTCAAGCAACCAGTGGTCAACATAAGCGTTCAAGAGGAGCTCCCACCAGCCCCACCAAGTGGAGCACCAAACTGTGGGTTGCCCTCAGGCGATCGCTTGTTGATGACTTTGGTACGCCAAGACACTGGTTGGATCGACGAGATCAAGCGCTACCTGCAAGATCGAGTCCTTCCCGAAGAAGATGCAGAAGCTGAGAGAATTGCTCGCCAGGCCAAGTCCTACTGCCTCCACGACGGAGACCTGTACCGTAAGCGCCCCAATGGGGTTGCGTTGCGGTGCGTCCCTGCCGAGGAAGGCCGCCAGCTCATCAACGACATCCACAGCGGAGAATGCGGCCATCACTCGTCCTCGCGCACCTTGGCAGGCAAGGTTTTCCGAAGCGGCTTCTACTGGCCCTCTGTCCTTCAAGATGCAGCTGAAATTGTCCAGTCCTGCGACGCCTGCCAATTCCACGCCAAGCAGATCCACCAGCCCGCACAAGGACTCCAGACGATCCCGCTCTCCTGGCCGTTCGCGGTCTGGGGGCTGGACCTGCTGGGACCTTTCCCGCGAGCGCTCGGGGGCTACCGCTACCTCTACGTCGCCATCGACAAGTTCACCAAGTGGCCCGAGGTGGAACCCGTGCGCACCATTCCGGCGAAATCAGCGGTGAAATTCATCAGGAGCTTGGTCTGCCGCTTCGGCGTGCCCAACCGCATTATCACCGACAACGGCTCACAGTTCACCAGCGGCGCCTTCAAGTCCTACTGCGGCAGCCTCGGCGCCCAAATCTGCTACGCCTCGGTGGCTCACCCACGCAGCAATGGACAAGCCGAGCGAGCCAATGCTGAGGTGCTCAAGGGCCTCAAGACGAGAAGCTTTAACCGCCTCAAGGCCAGCGGCAAGAACTGGATCGACGAGCTCCCCTCGGTGCTCTGGTCCATCCGCACCACGCCAACAAAGCCAACTGGCGAGACGCCATTCTCCCTCGTCTACGGCGCCGAAGCCGTCCTCCCCAGCGAGATCACCCACGGCTCTCCGCGAGTCTTGGCCTTCAAGGAGGCCGAGCTGGATGAGCTCCGCAACGACGACCTGCTGCTGCTTGAAGGGCTCCGCCGCAATGCGGCCCTGAGAGCGGCAAGGTACCAGCAAGATCTCCGCCGCTACCACAGCCGTCACATCCGCCCGCGCACTCTCGAAGCAGGGGACCTTGTCCTGAGGAGAATCCTCTCCAGGGAAGGTCTCCACAAGCTCTCACCAATGTGGGAAGGGCCCTACAGAGTCGTGCACATCGCCAGGCCTGGCTCTGCGCGGCTCGAGACGGAGGACGGCGTCCCCATCGCCAACCCCTGGAACATCCAGCACCTGCGCAAGTTCTACCCCTGATCGTCCTCGACGAGCAACTTTTTGCAAGCAACTTTTTGCGCCAAGGGAGAATTCAGCACCAACATCCTCCACGAGGAAAAATTTCGGGCTCCCCTCTCTACTATACGTTGCCGCGGGCCGTTCGAGAAGACTCCCAAGCCACCAAGCCTCGGCAAGGTGACTTCTTCAAGCACCATGCCCTGGCGACGTGGACCCCCATGCCCAGACATGGCGGGACACAGGCTCTTCAAGCCACCCCCGCCTAGGGGCCCCCTGAGCTCTCTCTACATGCGTCTGCCACGGGCACGCCCCCTCGAGAGTCTCAGCCACAGCATGTGGACCCCATGCCCAGAGCATGGCGGATTTTTGTAATTCTGGCCACGCCAGTGTAATGAACCTCTGTTTCAGGTCAACTTGAACCTTTTGCGCTTCGCGCCTGCAGTTTGATTCTGCTTTGGTAAGCATTTATGATATTTGCATCTTGTCCTTGCTCGTATGATCCTTCATGTGCATCTCGCGAGCGGGGGCTAGCATGGTGCCTGTGCCTCGGGAGCATCCCAGCAGCACCTTAAACCCAAGGGATCCGAGCTCTGAACTCGCGGGTCAGCTCTCATGCATGTCAACTCCCAGGGAGCTCTGAACTCATGGGTCAGCTCCCGTGCACGTCAACTCACCAAGGATCACCAAAACCTTGGTGCCTGTTCTCCTCGCAAGACACACATGAAGGAACCTACGAGCGCGCATAAGTTACCTAGCTATGTATTGCTTGTGGGTGCACCTATCTGTCCAAACGCAGGAAAGCAGGCCCAAGCAAGCCTCAGGCAACCTCGAGAAGAAAATGCCTCGACAGGGAACTAAACACCCCCTACAAGGCCAAAACGCCTCTCCAGGGAACCAACACCCCCTCCAAGGCAGACAATGCCTCGCGAAGCTAAGTCCAAACACTTGGTCAATTTTTCCCTTCGCTGGCTTTTGTCCCTCGAACCTCTTTTCTCTCTCCTATGCCTCATGGGCTGCTTGCGCGTTAAAGGGGAACCCCAGGCATCGCGCCTCGCGGGATCTTACTTCTCGAGGCCTCACGCACCCCCCGGCCTTGTAGAGCCCTGACGCTCGCATACCGAAGCGGCGGTGGTGTAGCGCTAAGAGAGGGTCCTAAAACGTAGAGCAAAAAAGACATGAAAGGGAAGACAAAAGCCTCTCGAGGGGCACACGCCAAGCACATCTAATTAAAGCATCAATAAGTCTTTACAAAAGTTTATACAAGCAAAAGGCTAAGACACTTGGGCGCCCTGTGCACGTCCAGCTGCAGGAAGAAGCTCAGGCCTGTGTGCCCCCTGAGGTGCTCGCGCCGCCCGCGGCGCGCTCCTCTTCCTCTTCGGCGTCCTCCTCGCTGCCGCCATCGCCTTCGAAAATCACGGCCTGGTCGAACTTCTTGGCGTACGCCTCCGCAGCCTCCTGTATCGCTTTCGTGCGGAAGCTGGGGTCGCCGGGCCCTGTCACGGCCGCGAGGTCGATGGAGGCGTCGAGCCGCTTAAGGTTGCAGAAGATGTTGGCGGTGGCGACGACGAGGAGGTCGCGGCTCTCCCCCACGACGCGCGCGTCAAACTCCTTCGCGGTCTTTTCGATCCCCCCGAGGAACTGCTCGAAGAAGAGGCTGTACGCCGCTCCGTCATCACCCCCTCTTGCGTCGAATGCAGGAAGTTCGATCCTAAAGTTGTCCGCGATGGCGCGCGCACGCTGCACCAGGCTTTCGAACATGAGCCGGCGCTGACGCGACATGGCCCGGCCGTGGCTCTCCTTGTCCCGCGCCTGCTCAACAAGGTTGGCGACCGGCCCCACCTGCTGTTGGAGCTCGAGCAGGTCCTCCTCTAGGGCCGTGGCCTTGGATTCGGCGCAGGCTTGGGCCTCCTGGGCGCTCTGGAGGAGAGGAGCCGTCTGCTGCACCTCCTTCTCGAGGACGTCGATGCGGTCCAGGAGCTCCTGGCGCTTGGTCACGAAGCGCTCCTCTTGCTTCGCGAGGTTGGCCCTGTATTCTGCGGAGAGTTCCTCCCGGGCGAGCTTGACCTTGGCGTCGGCGTCGTCCTCCGCCTTCTTCTGCCTCTTGGCGAGGTCGGCGTTGGCCTTCTCCATGCGCTTCGAGTAGGTGGCCTCGTCCCGGGCCACCTTGCCCTCGCGGGCTTTGAGCTGCTCCTCGCGGATGGCCTGGTCCTTCTCGAGCACTTGGACCTGCTCCTCGCGCCGCTGCAGCTCTTCCCCGCGCTGCTTCAGCTCCGCTTCGCCCAGTGCCAGATGGCCCTCACGAGCATCCAGCAGCTCGCGCTGCTCCTTCAGGCTGGCCCGTGTGTCCTCGGACTCGGCAGCAAATTGCTGCCGCGCGGCCGCCAGCTCCTGGTGCCTGGAGGCAGTCTCCGCGTCGAGCGCCGCCCGGTCGGCGTCCAGTTGGTCCATGACCTCCTGCGCCTCCCGCTTGACGCTGTCGCGGGTCTCCTTGGCGAAGCGGAGGGCCTCCTGGCGCTCTGCCTGGGCTGCTGCGTCCTGGCGGCGGCAGGACTCCACCCTCTCTTGGAGGAGGGACCAGGCCTCGCCTAGCCTCGCTCGCTCCGCCGCTATGGCGGCTTCCTCCCTGGTGAGCTCGCCCTCCACTTCGCCAAGAGCTTGCAGAGCTCGGTTGACGACGACCCGGCGGCGAGCCGCTCGCGGCTCCCGCCGCACCAAGATTCCCGCACCACTGCCGGGTGCGGAGGCCTCGATCCTTGTCGAGGCGCCCGAGGCCCCCTGCCTTGGGCTCACCGCCGCTTCTGGAGCGGCCTGGGGGCTTGTGGGGGCGCCTCCCCTGTCGCCCGCTTCAAGGGCTCTCTGGGGGCTGGGCGTTCCCTCGCCCCCAGTTCCGGCGCTTGTGGGCTCCGGAGGCCCCTCTGCCTCCTGCTCCCCAGGGGCGCCACCTGCCCCTTCTGTGGCGGCCGCGTCTGCCGCGGCCTCGGCCGCGTCGGCCCCCCTCGAGGGAGCCTCCACCTCCTCCCCTGGAGGCTGCTCCAGGATGATCTCCTCGTCCATCCTCTCCTCCTCTGTCTCCTGCTGGACGGGAGGAGTGGCCGCCCTGGTTGGTGACGGCGGCGCCGCTCCTTCAACCTCCTCAACCGCGCGGTGCGCCACCACGGGAAGAGTCACCACCCGAGACGACGATGGCGCCGTCTCGTCAGCCACCTCCTCTGTGCGCTGCTCCGCCACGGGAGGAGCTGTTGCCCGACCTGGCGACGGCGCTGCCTCCTCCATCACCACCTCCGCGCGGCGCTCGTCCGCGGGAGGAACAGATGCTTGCCGCGGCTCGCCCGCCGCAGGCGTCTCCACAGAGGCGCTGGTGGACTCTCCAACCTTGCGGAGCCGCCGCCTCTTTGGCGCCGCAGGTTCCCTGAAAGAAAGGCAAGTCTGAGGTCCTTCAAGGGGATCTCCAAGAAGTGAAGCAGCAAAGAAAAAGAAGAAAATCAGAGAATGGCGGTACGAGGCCAGCATAGAGAGTGTGGAGGAAGATGGGGTAGAACTCGTCGGCGAGCCTGCTGCCGCTTGGCCTCATCTCGGTGGCCCCTTGCTCGTTGGAGCCCGCCGCCACCAGGTGACGCACCTTGGCTATCGCCGCCGCGGAGACGCGGGTCGGCGGCATCGCCGCCGTGAGGGCCGCACCGCGCAACGCCGCCGCCGACGCGCCGGCCGACGAGCCGGCCTGCACCGTGGCCTTGCCCTTCGCGTCGGTGCCCGCTCTCTTGGGTGCCATCGCTCGCCGGAGAGGAAGAAGACAACCGTGGAGAAGGAGCGCTCTGGGGAGAAGAAATCGTTTGGACGAAGTGGGCGGCGGAGCAATGGGAGAAGTGACAGGCGCAGTCTGCGCGCCCAGACTTTATTGACCGGGCGCCTGGTCGTGGCGGGTCCCACCACGACGCCCGTTGAAGCCGAGGAGATCGTGGCCGCGGGCGCAACCGTCGCGCTCCACGTGTCGCGGCCCTGGCAGGCTCTGTTGGGCCCTCGACGCTTCGCCTCCGTCGGCAACTCCGGCGTGCCCATCGTGGGCCCGGGGGCTACTGTCGGCACAGTGGAAACCAGGGTACCACGGGCCGGCCTGCCAAGGCCCAAGGGACTCTTCAGCCTGATTTTCGCTAAGGACCAGGCTCTCAGCCTGTAGAGGCTCTCCAAGCCTGTCGAGTCTCGACAGGGGATTTCTCCACAAGAAGGCGCCTCAAGGCGCCACCAGGATTTCGGCTAAGGACTAAGCCGCGAAGCTTGCCGAGGCTTTTCGCCTCGGGAGGCTTCCTTCCTCTCGAAGCCAGCTCTGCCTCCGCGGCAGAGCGCACATGGGCTCTGCGCTTCCCGCAGAGTCACTGGCGCGCCAAAGCGCGATGACGCCAGCGCCCCAGTTGCCGTTCTGATGAATAAAGGGGTCAACAAAGCAGCACCAAGCAAAGCGGACAACGAGGCTTGCCACTTTGGTGATAAGGAGACCGCCTGCAGCTACGCTCCAACGGCGACGTCACCGCGGGACCCGTTCCACGCCAGCTGCGCCAGCCCACCGTCCTGGCTGGACGGTGCCTCTTTTCAGCTTTGGTGACGCTGCTCCCCTGCCGTGGACCGCGTCCATGGGCTCTACCTTTATGGTGGACTTCACCTTTATGGTGCACCGTGCCTCCTCCTTCGTCGGGATGTGGCAACCCTTCCCGCCCAAATGTTTGGGCGGAAGAGGACCAAGACGACTATAAAAGGAGGGAGGGCACTCCCGTGCCAGGGGTTCGATTCCTGGTTGGGCTTTAGATCTAAGTTCACCCCCTGGTTCAGTTAGGGTTTTTAGCCATTGTAGCCACCTCGAGCTCCACAGGCTCTCCCTGTACTGAAAAACCTCTACAAGCAATACAGCCAAGCAGGACGTAGGGGCTTTACCTCCACAAGAGGGCCCTGAACCTGGGTAATCCTGTGCGTCCCCTCTCTGCAGTGTTCCCCTCCGACGAGCCCGACGAGCACCGTCGCCGTGGAACGTTGGAGGTTGTTTGACTCCGTGTTCAGCCCCTTGCTCGATTCTTACCCCGTGAGATACGCCCGGTTCCTGGGCCTATTCTCCGACAGAGTATAGTGTCGCAACAGTGGAACATGGGGTTCCCCTGATGCGGTCAAAGTGGGTCTATCGCACGTGGGCCCACCAAGGAGGCACTCAAGGCCAAGGCACAAGACTGGCAGATGGGCCCCCCATCTGCCCCACGGCGTCCCGACGCGCGTGACATCGACAACCAAGGCAAAGAACCCGGGGACCCTCTGGGGCCCCTCGACCCGGAAGCAGGCATGGAGGTCCCGGGACCCCGATGCCCGGTAGGAGGCCAGCCTCACCCCGGGAACCAACCTCCAGTGCGCAAAGAGCATAAGCTTGCCAGCCCTGGCTGGAGTCTCCTAGAAGACTTGGGCGCCAAGAAGATGGAGGCGCCAAAGGGGGGTAGAGGCGGAAAAGTTGTCAGCCTCTGTCCGCCCTCCCTGGAAAAGGTGGGCGACCTCACCTACCCCCTCTGAGAAGAATACTTAGACGAGAGGAGGCCACGTCGCCTCCTAAGGAGAACCCGGAGGGGGTTTGCCGCCAAAACCCCTCCGGCCCCAAGGGTGCACCCGTGGTATCCACTTAGCCTATAAAAGGAGGACCAAGGCACCCAAGGGAGAGAGAAGGTTCAGAGGGAGACAAGTTCGGGGAGAGAACCAGCACGGGAACAAGATCACAAGATGGAACACCGTCGAGTGGGAGGCTAGGCTAGGTAGTGCATGAGTCCAAGGTTAGCTTAGGCGAGAGGTGATCTCCTCCGAGCCAGGATCTGCTCGTCTTCAACCTCTAGCCAACACCTCCCGGGTTTTCACCCGTGATCACCCTTGTAAAGCTACACCATGATACACCTCTCAATCCAGACATGCAGGAGTAGGGTTGTTAGCCTCCGGGCGGCCTGAACCTGGGTAAACTCCTTGTGTCTCTGTGATGCTTGCTAGTACGTAGCTCTCGAGCGTAGACGAAGCCCCCAGGCGGAAGACGTCACTCAGCCTCCTTCACGCCCATACCGAACCTAAAAAGGGGGTATCCTTTACTCCCGGTGTCCGTGATCTAAGAGACGACATCTGGCGCCAGGTAGGGGGCACAAGTGCTGATTTCTTCTTCATCGACTTCGAGATCTTCGAGGAGATCTGCGTCAGATTCCCCAGATCTTTCGGCCAGATCTCCCTCAAGGTCATCGACAAGGTCTCCGTCGACCTCAAGGTCATCGACAAAGTCTCCGTCGACCTCAAGGTCATCGACAAGGTCTCCCTCAACCTCAAGGTCATCGATAAGGTCTCCGTCGACCTCAAGGTCATCGACAAGGTCTACGTCAACCTCAAGGTCATCGACAAGGTCTCCGTCGACCTCAAGGTCATCGACAAGGTCTCCGTCAACCTCAAGGTCATCGACAAGGTCTCCGTCGACCTCAAGGTCATCGACAAGGTCTCCGTCGACCTCAAGTTCTCCAGTA
Source organism: Puccinellia tenuiflora (assembly GCA_012064385.1). Lineage (NCBI taxonomy): Eukaryota > Viridiplantae > Streptophyta > Magnoliopsida > Poales > Poaceae > Puccinellia > Puccinellia tenuiflora. The sequence continues at coordinate 619,464 of QRDG01000119.1, forward strand.
GGAATGGCGCGGAAGAAGAAGGCCAAGTCCAGCGAGGAGTACCTGCGGTACCCGGGACTTGGCTTCGACCCCGAGGAAGCTTCAGCGACGCCATCCGCGCAGGGTCTCGCCAGCGGGATTCGGTTCATGCCCCCGGTGGCTCGAGCCGATGCAGCTGCAGGTGGGGGTTTGCCCCCGGGAAGTAGTACAGGCATTGACACCCCTCTTTCCCTGCGGATGCGCGTGGTGAAGGAAGAGCTCTGCTTGGAAACTTCCCCGTCGACTCTCCCCTTGGAGGGGGAGCGTCAGATTCAAGGTCAAGAAACTGAGGTCGCAAGGGACGAACCATACGTGCCGCAAGAAGTCCAGCTCCCGTTGGACGAAGATGGACAACTGGGACCCTGCTGCTCGTTCCATCAAACCGACAAGCACAATATAGATGACTGCCGCGAACTCAGAAAGCGTCCAAGGGACGAGGGATGTTACATCTGTGGAGAGCTTGGTCACCTCTGCCGGAATTGCCCTCTGAATTCAAAGCCAAAGAAAACCCCGAAGAAGAAGAAGTCGTCAAGAACTGTTGCAGACGGCTCCACCCAAACCGACAACTCGCCTTCACCACCAGCGACCCCCACGGGTCCACCAGTGACTACCTCTGACTGGGATCGAACCTATTTCAACGAGAGTCAGCCAGAATAGGATCTCCCGGGTCACATCGTGACAATACACCCGGGACCGAGCGGGCCGCCGCAAAACTATCGGATTGCAAAATGGTTGGCCTCCGGGCGACAATGAAAAAAGAGCCAGGAAGGGTCTCCGGACCGGCACAGGAAGGGAAGGGTGTCAGCAAGGCGGGCGTGCTTTCAAGCAGCACCAGGAATAAAAGGGGTCTCCGGACCGGCATCATAAGAATGTCAGCAAGTTGGACGTACCCTCACGCGGCATTGGGAACATGAAGGTCTCAGGACCGGGACCGCGGGCCCCAGTAATATGGTCCTGCGCCAGTAAGGATGACTGGGCAGGCGACTATTTCAGCAGGAGTCGCTAGCCCTGCGGGTAACCACAGGCGGGGCAGAGTTATGTCTTAATTGCGGCATAGAAGACCCGCTTTGGCGGCAGCGCGACGAAACAATTGCTGAAATAGCCCAAAGGAGGTCGACATTAAGCTAAGTATGAAACGTGCTTGCACGGGCCTTTCCTTCGTTGCTTCTATTTTATGCATCTTGGCTAAGACGAAAGCAGGCATTGTTTTGAGGTGGCGCCTCCGCGACTAAGCTGTCCGTTTCCCTCGGGCAGTGGAATCGTGGGCTGAGGTCCGTGCGGTCAAAAAACGATGGGTTCTTGGTGGGGATGCGCCCTGTGTCGGTGGCTCAGATCCGTCTGAGTGCCCACGGCTGGTTAGCTCTCACGCTCATTAACCCTTCCCGAGAGCGTTAAGCCCCCATGGGTGCAATAAAACGGATAAAACCTGGGAAAGGTTATTTACATTCAGAAGGGTACAAAATATGCAAAACACAGTTCACGTTTCCCGGTGTTGCTCCGTCTGTTTTCAGGACCGGTTGTCGTCCTCGCGGGAGAAGTACTCCATGATCTTGTCTACTTGGCGGGTCACCTCGGGGTCGGTCAGCATCTCGGGGGCGAGACCCTGCAGATCGTACAAGGAAGGAGGTGGCTGGTGATGTCGCCAAAGGGCCGCGACGAACTGGGTGGCCACCTGCCGGGCAGCAACCCTCCCTTCCTGGAGGGTGGCTCTGTTGGGAATATGCCCTAGAGGCAATAATAAAATGGTTTATTAGCATATTCATGCTTATGATAATAGTTTATTATCCATGCTATAATTGTATTAACCGGAAACATAATACATGTGTGGAATATAAACAACAGGTGTCCCTAGTAAGCCTCTACCGGACTAGTTCGTTAGTCAAGAGATGGTTAGCGTTTCCTAACCATGGACTTGTTATAGTCACTTGATAACGGAGTCATATCATTAGGAGTAATGATGTGATGGACAAGACCCAATGATAAAAGAGATGCAATTGATCGTGTCACACAGTTTCATTGCCAACGCTTTTAGGATATGCCAAGTATAGTTTCCTTAGACCATGAGATTATGTCACTCCCATTTACCGGAGGAATGCTTTGTGGACATCAAACATCGCTTCGTAACTGGGTGATTATAAAGGTGGCTTTCAGGTATATCCGATGGTATTTGTTGGGTGACATGAATCAAGAGTGGGATTTGTCCTTCCTTGTGATGGAAAAGATATCTCTGGGCCCTCTCGATAATATAGCATCAGAAAGGTTGCAACCATGTGATTAAGTGTTAATCACGGAGATCCTATATTATGGACGAGTAAAGAGAACTTGCTAGGTAACGAGATGAAACTAGATATGGAGATATCGACGATCAAATCTCGGGCAAGTTAAATATCGGTGAGACAAAGGGAATCGTATACGAGATTAAGAATCTCCGGCATCATGGTTCAATCGATAAGTAACTTCGTTGAATATGTAGGAGTCAGTATGGGCATCCCGGTCCCGCTATTGATTATTGATCTGATCATGTCTCCATGTTCTCGAACCCGTAGGGTCACATACTTAAGGCTTCGATATAGCTAGGGTTTTAGTGAGATAAGTAAATGGTGTAATCAAATGTTGATTCGGTGTCTCGGATGAGATCCTAGATATCACAAGGAGCTCCAGAAGAGTCCGGAGATAAAGTTTCATATAAGGAAAGTGGTTTCCAGGGTTCCGGAAAAGTTCGAGAAATTCCGGCAGGGTACCGGAAGATTCTAGAAGGTTCCGGAAGGTTCTGGAGGGCCCCACCTTTGGGGACCACGAACCTAGAAGGACCACATGGACCGAGGGGAGGTGCAGCAGCCCACTTGGGCTGGCCGCACCCTAACCCCAAAGGCCCATGTGGCCCAACATATGAAAAGGGCCCCAAAACCCTAGGGGCTGCCTTGGGGGGTAAGTTTCCCCTTGGCCGGCCGCCCCTAGGACTTCGGGGAGGGGCAAGGGCTGCCCCCCATGCCTATATAAGGAGGAGGGGAGGGATGGGGCGCACCCCATCAAACCCTAGCCGCTGGCCTCCATCTCCTCTCCCTCCTCTCTCCTGCAGCTGCTTGGCGAAGCCCTGCAGGAATTTCTCCACCATATCCACCACCACACCGTCATGCTGCTGAGATCTCACGAGCCACTTCCTCCTCGCTTGCGGGATCAAGGAGAGGAAGTCTACATCGAGCTGTATGTGTGGATACCGCGGAGGCGCTGCTCGTGCGGTGCTTCATCGGATTGGATCTCAGATCGGATAATACATCTCCTCGCGACTAGATAAGTCTAGTTGCGGGGATCGACTAGCCAACCCCTGCATCGACAAAAGGCTTTGTTCATTCTTTGAGGGTAAGAGATTGGATCTCATCTTCGCTACCTTCGTCTAATAGATCTAGATCCATTGGGTTTCTTCCGCTTGTTATGTAGGAAATTTTTTTGTTTTCTATGCAACGAACCCATCAGTGGTATCAGAGCCTAGATCTATTCGTAGATGTTGGTGCGATTAGAACACAAGTGTTGTGGGCGTTGATATTTTATGTTACTACCTTATAGCGTGCACTTTGCATCTTTGCGGTATTGTGAGATTGAAGCGGCCCGGACCCACCTTACTCGTCCACGCACGAGAGTCTGGTTCCACGACTGACATGCAACTTGTATTGCATAAGTGGCTGGCGGGTGTCTGTTTCTCTTGCTCTAGTAAGGGTGCAATTTTCAATGGAAGGCCTTTCAAAAGGATGAGTAAATAAGCAACTACTATATCACCGTTGTGGTTTTGCGTAGATTAGAACGGTTCTATCTCGTTGACCCAAGCCACGTAAAAATTGCATAAACAAAGTAGAGGACGTCTAACTTGTTTTTGCAGGGGTCTTGTGATGTGGTATGGCCAATGTGTGATTTATGATAATGTATGCAATGATCATGTTTATAATCTTTCAGGACTTGCATGTCGATGAGTACGGCAACCGGCAGGAGCCATATGGTTGTCTATTATTTTATGTGACCTGCGTGTCATTGAATCACCATGTAATTGCTTTACTTTATTACTAAGAGTAGCATTAGTTGTAGTTGCAATAGTTGGTGGACAACCATGGTGATGGCGCCATAATGATGGAGATCATGTCAGTGATGGAGATCATGCCGGTGCTTTGGAGATGGAGATCAAAGGCACAAGAAGAAAGGCCATATCATATCACAATTATGAATTGCATGTGATGTTAATCCTTTTATGCACCTTATTATTATGCTTAGATGTGATCGCGACGGTAGCATGATAAGGTGATCTCTCACGTTAATATCAAGATGTGTTCTTCCCTAGTATGCGCCGTTGCGAAAGTTCGTCATTTTGAGACACCACGTGATGATCGGGTGTGATAGATTCAACGTTCACATACAACGGGTGTAAGCCAGTTTACACATGCGGAAATACTACGGTTTCCTTGACGCGCCTAGCATGTACAGACATGGCCTCGGAACACAAGAACCGAAAGGTTAAACACGAGTCATATGGATGATATGATCAACATGGTGATGTTCACCATTGAAGCTACATCATCTCGCGTGATGATCGGTTGTGGTGTAGTGGATTTGGATCGTGTGTCACTAAACAACCAGAGAGATGTTGACTTTAGTGGGAGTTCATGTAGTAATTTTGATGAACCAAAAATTATCATAAACAAAATTCCTAAGATGTCTTTGCAAAAATCCTTATAGATCCTGGCCAACTATGGTCGTTTTTCATGGCCGAGGCGCTACAGCTAGATGGGTCAAACTTTATCGAGTGGTACCTACTTTTCTGTGAAGTCCTACACGCCAATGACTTGCTTGACATGCTAGAAGAACCAATAGGAGATAAACCCAAACATTTTTGCAAGTTATGAAGAGTACATGGAGTGGTTTTGAACCACCTACTTGAAAGTCAAGTGGATGATGTGCACCTTCATGAATTCTGACCAAAGTAGACAATTTCAAGAACTTGACTACAATGGAGATTGTTGGTGAGCTGAAAAATAGATTTTCAGCACAAGTTAGAATTGTAAGGTTCGAATGTCTGAACGGTTTTCTTTCACTCAAGATGGAAGAGAACACTTGCTTGGAACAACACCTGAGGATAATGCATGAGATACATCATCGTCTAGTGCTTGTTTGGAACCACGAGATAAATGACGGTTTCGCGATAGATGGGGTGATACGCTAGCTTCTCCCCAACTTCAAGAATTATGTCGGAGACTATGTCATGGGAAGGGATTTGATCACTTTTTATGAGTCAGTGTCTCGGCTGCGTCATGTCAAAGTGGAACCCATAGCAAGAGAAGTCGACAATGCAGAAAGTATATAGTGATATACAAGTTATAAGTGTTTAAGTCCAAATTGCAATTGTGGCGGTTCCGATAAGTATTTGATACTCATTCTGTTTTATGAAAACAGAACCTGCTGCTTGAGATTTGCATAAAGGATATGGGAAGACGTTGCGGAATGGTGGCAATCAAGGAGTTGATGCTGGCAACGATCTGTCTCTACATTTATCGTTTGGATTTGAATAAGTTTTGTAATCGAATTAAGTGTGATTTTAATTAGTGTGTCTTGCTTATGTGAGACGGTTATTCATGTTAAAGACAATGGTTGTTCTATTTTCATGAGTGATCCTTTTTGGAAATCACAAGTTTTCGATTATAAGTGTATTATTCTTATTATAATCTAGATGATAAATTAGTTAAACATTTATAAAATATGTGACATACTAAAATATCCAAAACTTAATAATGACAATTGTTTTAGTTGTGCTAAATATTGAATAAACATTTTGATGTTTTATCAATGCGCCTTATGAAGGAGTATGACTAAAATGCCACCCTTTGGAAGAGTGACAGGAGTTGCTGGAAATAAACACAAGTGTTGGTTGTATTTTCAGCGAATGTTAAATGTCTTTATTTTGTGCGCTCCATCATAAAAGATATGAGTAAATAGATGTATTTATTTGAGTTATGATATTTGATGAGATCAAATAAAATTCTAGAGTTTAGGATATTAAGTTAACAAGAAAATTGAGTCTTTATGATTTGATCAAAAGAGACAAAATATTTGAGTTATATGTTAGTATGCGGACTTGTGAGAAGTGTTATCACAAATTACAATGTTTAGAATATTTCAAAGGTGTTTGATATATCCTAAGATTTTGTAATCACGACTATTCGATATTGTGTGGATCTCGGATCGGATAATACATCTCCTCGCGACTAGATAAGTCTAGTTGCGGGGATCAACTAGCCAATCCCTGCATCGACAAAAGGCTTTGTTCGTTCTTCGAGGGTAAGAGATTGGATCTCATCTTCCCTACCTTCGTCTAATAGATCTAGATCCATTTGGTTTCTTCCGCTTGTTACGTAGGAAATTTTTTTGTTTTCTATGCAACGAACCCATCAGGCTCTGCTCACGCTGTCCCTGAGACCGTTGATGTGCGAGGCCACGAGCTCCAAGAATGATGGGTAACACCGAAGGGAATAGGAGCGCTCCGTCAGGAGGGCAGGCAGGCCCTTCACCTTCAGCACCGTCAGCCCTTTGATGATCTTCAAGACCCAGGAGTGCATCTGGAGCAGGATCTCGTCGTTTCCCTGCTGATGCCGACGGAAGTCACTCGTCTCCTTGGCATGTGCTTCCTTGGCCTTTGCCAGGTCCTTTTGTACCTCCTTGAGCTGATCGGACAGCTTCTCATGGCGGTCCCAGGCAATCTGGGCCTGCGATTTGCTCGTCTCCGCGGTCGCCAAGCTTTCGGCGAGCTTCTTGGCCTCGTCTCGGCGCATGATGGTCATACGTTCGGCGGCCTCGTCCCGGAACTTCACCGCTTCCTCCAGGGTCCTGATCTTCTTCTCCAGTTCGAGTCGATGGGTGCCCGAGTTCTTCTTGGACTCTTCGGCTGCGGCCAGGGCCGTTTTCTGCGTGTCGATGGTGGCCAACAGGGCCGCTATTCTCGACGCTAGGCCATCTCGCTCGCTTCGGATCCTTCGGACGTCCTCTCGAGCTTATTCCCGGCGTTTCTTCTCATGGGCAAGGTCCTCCTTCAGTCTAGAGATCTTCCGATCCCTTGACCGGAATACCTCGTCCTTTGCCCGGATGGTCTTCTCCGTCGCCACCTCCACCTCCATGCGAGTCCACCCCTCCATGTTCAGCATCCCCTGCTCCAGGCGATCCTCGTCGAGGGCCGCTCTGGCCTGGTACGCCTCCTCCGCTTCGAGGAAGGCCTTCTTCTGGGCTTCGAACTCTTGGAGACGCTCCTGCAACTTCTTTTGCTGGTTGGACAGTCTTTGGTCCCGGGCGTTGAGCAGCTCT